>CM077156.1:115294720-115319720 GCA_039583875.1 Platanthera guangdongensis
CGCACCCCCTGTCCTGGATCCTTCCCGCCTAAAAATTTTCTATAAATTAGTCTCTACACTCACGCATAACTTTTACCCCACCTTGAAACCTTCTAACCTTACTCTCTCCAACTTTTCTCTTCTTGCACTCGCGCTTTTACGTTCTCGCTCCGCTACTCGCGCAAGATGACGGGCGATACTGATGGTCAAACCAAGTGCGCTGCAACCTTTGCCGACTACCCCTTCATGAACTGCAATCTGACGGAGGAGTTCCACTCGCTAGTCAGGCTCTACGTCTCGCCTGGGTTCACCGCGCGCCTCTCGGGGAAAGAGGAATCACTAAACCATTTCTCGCTGAGGCGAGCTCGCGATACCTGCCAAAACTTTGAGGTAGGGCTTCGACTCCCACTGTGGTCGGAGGTGCGCAAGGCCCTGCGGTACTTTGGGTTGTTCCCGAACAACTCAACCCCAAACCATCGCCCTGCTAGTAGCAGCATTCGCCTGCTATCTGCAGGAGGGCGGATCGATGTTCAGTCTCCGGGTTTGCTGCAAGTTTTTCAACTTCAAGCCAAAGAGAGATGAGATCTCTTTCTTCTCCGGCAACAACCTCAAGGCCGTGGTCTCACCAACAAAAACCATCACGGGATCCGCAAAATCATCTTCGTATCCCGTGATTTCGGAAACCTCCCTCTCTCGCCCGTTCAACTAGAAGAATCGACCTACCGCCCTCCCATCCTTGAGGTCACGAGGCCAAACTCCCCCAATTCCCTCTTCTAGAAGGACTTCGATGTCCCTTACTTGAGGAATGTCGACTCGCTCCTTCCCGTGCTTGTCGGCGAAGGTATCCTTTGCCCTTCTCTTTTAAATTTGGTGGAGAATTCTTTTACTAACTGCTACATGTGCAGGGGCGCGAGACCCACCCCTTCACCCGCCTCATGCGAGTGGCAAAGCTCTCGCATCTGAAAAGGCACGCGCGGAGGCCGTGTCCTGCAAGAGCGAATCAGGATCCTTGCTGAAGTCAAATGGTCAGAAGCGGAAGCCTGTCGCGCCCCTGCCCTGTCGCTCCCCAAAAATCTCAAGGTCACAGTACTTGTCAAGGGCAAGGAGGTCAGTGTGGCTCCTCTCGCGAGAACTCTGGTCGCGGGCAAGGCTTGTAGGAAGTTTTCTTAAATTGTAAATACACCACGCTCGTAACCATTTTCTTGTTTGAAGTGTATTCAAATTTACAGGATATATACAACGAAATTTCCTCTCGTCTCTATGCACCTTGTATTGAATGTCCATTCTCTATGTATTCTTTGTTTTTTGACGATGTATTATTCTTATATATCTTTTGGCATCTGTAATGCTCCATTTCTGTAAACAACTAAAAGTATATTTTTCTCTTTTGTAAAAACCTCACTCTATCAAATAGGAGGAGATTGTTACTAAGTTGTGAAAAAATTGGCTAAGTTTAGAAAAATCGATGACCAGCAGTATGTGATCATTGATCGATGATCGAAACGCAGACCAGCATTTTGCCGATCGAGACCCGATCGCTGACTGGAATGCCCAAACACCGACTGAGAGTTTAGTGACCGAAGACCGTTTTGTTGGTCGTGCTTAAGATCATTCACTTAGCCTTCACCAAACGAAACTCAAGAATCGCTGACTGCAGAATCCTTCTTTACAGCTCTCCCAGGACTGCCTTACAACAAACAAAACGAAAATTTTTGATCGTCATTCGCCATCTATATAGCCACCGCATAGATAATCGGTTTCACGGCTTTTCACTTAAGAATTCTCTATTTTTATGATGCTGGAGGTACCTCGATGTACTAGTATTCACTGAATAAGCGACCTTCCCCTATGGGGGAATCCTTAGGTTTGGTCGGGTAAAGAGTAATCTTGTGTCCCTAGTCATAAAAGAAAAGATGTGTTTTCCCTCCCAAAACATGTGACGTCTCAGTCATAGAGCCAGGGTCTTCTTAATACGAAGTGCGTAACATCCATTTGGATCACGTCGTGCCACACTCGGTTCTCAAAGGGTGCAAGACTAATCAGGACAAAACATCTATGAGTAACCTGGATCGCGGTCTTCTCGACCCAGATAACTTTATAGGGGTACGGGTTTGGCCCTGGGGTGATCTGTAGGCAGTCTAAGCCTTTTTGGGGTACAATGTTCACACTACCACTGTCAATAGCAAGCTTGCAGGTACCACCTACGCTAGAGAAGTACGTGCAAATATGGTCGTGTGTCATCAGTCCTCATCGATACGAAGAGTATGGAAAAGGCGCCAAATAACTCTCATCTCTAATGCTCTCTCCCACACTCCCAATTTTCTTCCACAATAGCCACAACATCCTCCTTGGGGGTCTCAACAACATTTGCGCTCGTATCGGTCTCCTTCTCAATGAGTAGATTCCTTGTGGGGCATTGTACCACCACATGACCTTTATCTAACACCTAAAACACTAAATCATGTTTTTCTTGGAAATTGATGGAGCGATCGCTTTCACTTTTGTGATGATGAGGGAATGAGAAGGGGAGGGAGCAACCATAGCCGGGGGAGCAAGCTATATGTAAAGTCATCTGGTCAAGACCCAACCAGCATGAGCCCATATGAGCGAAGGTATTGCTCATACTTCAGATACATATAATAAACTTGCACGATCGTCTATAGCCTATGAGGAATCATCTCGCGGGCCGCGGCGGATGTCCGCCTTCAAGCCCGACCTAAAATGCGAGGCAGTGGCAATGACCTCCTCATGGAGAAAGCTCCTCACAGCGAGTTCATTGAATCATGGCATGTTCTCTACTACATAGTGGGTGCCCTGTCGTAGAGTGTGCAATTGATCAAGTAACTGATTCTGATATGATGCGGGAAGGTACTTCTCTTTTAACTTTAGCTTCATGTCAGCCCATCTCGTGATGGGGTAATATCCCACTCTCTTCAGAGAACGCTAAAGACTTGTCTAGTAAATTTTTGTTTGACCCTGGAATTGCATTTTTGTGAATCTAACATGATGCTCATCGGCCATTTTGAACTTGTCAAAATAGTGATCTATGTCCGTCAACCAGACACTAAAACCTCTAGGATCCAACTGCATGTTGACTATGGGACGACGCGGACACGACGAGTGATATCAACCCCTGAAGGCTAATCTCCGTACTCATCATAGTCATACCGAGACTGTGGGGGAAAACAATCGCTACATAGTTAGGGTCGTGGCGATCGATACATGTCCTGAGGATGGCGTGGCCTAATGGGAGCAACTCGAGGATGGTGATCGTAGAAGGGCTCAGGATTTCTCCTCGAGGAGGATCGGGTCTCTAGACGACAAATCTCCCTCAAATTGTTTGGGCTAAGGGCATCACGATCCTCTTCCAAATGACCATTCCTAAGTTGAACCAGTTATTGTGTCCTTGGAGTGGATTGACAGGACTACCTCGGGTTTTCTAAGGCTTCTACCCTAGTATTCAAGGTGACAACCTCATCGCATACGTCATCGAGCCTAGCATAGATTCTATCAAACTGGTCTAGTAGGAATCTTTGACGGTCAGACGTGGACATGTCTACGCTTGAACGCCGCTTGACCGTTTGAGATGTTTGTGCCTGACATGAGCAATCTATAACGCCTACCACAACGAAGCATAAAGTGGCCCGACCCGGGCTCCAATACTAACTAATGTAGGGTAAGTTAGGCAAGTGTGCTCGAGCACCTAAGGGCACAATGCCTAGTGAGGAGTGACATGCAAGACAGACTCGTGGTCAATGTGTGCAGACTGAAATTAAATGCATGCAACTTAGAGTGTTTTGTCAAAAGATTAACAACTTGAAACGAAACAAAAAGTAATTAGTAACCTGCAATTACAGTGAAGCAAGCGAGTTTTGTTCTTCTCTGATTAGAGTGCACAAGTAATAACATCAAACGAATAAACCTCATAGTCTATATTGATTAACTTGTAGAGCAAAAAAATACAAATTAGGCTCCACTGAGTAATACAAACATTCATTGTGTACAATAAGGGAATTAAGCAACCAAAGCTACAAAACAAACAAGGTTTAGGGCTATTTTGAGATGTGCCAGGCACGACTGAGATGGGGATGGGATCTTTGTTCCAACTGGAGTGAGGAGGCCTGCTGGTAATGGTGAAGGATGGCTCTAGGAGGTGCAGTTTCGCAGCAGGCAAGTGTTGGGTGGTTCTAGTTTAAAACGGGGAGGAGTTGGGGGCCATGACGTGTAGTGGGGAGCAGCTAGAAGGGCTAGTTTGAAGTTGCGGTGGTAGGAAGGTGGCTAGGAGTTTATATTCTGCAGCGGGGAGAATTGGGAAGACGGTTTTGCAGTGGGGAAGGGTCGGAAGATGTCGGTTTACGACGGGGTTGAACTGGGGAGGCGATTTGTAGTGAGGAAGGGCGAGGGGGTGTCAGTTTGCGGATGAGAAGTAATAGGGGATAGCGAGGAGCTGAGATCTTGAAGGAGGCAACGATGTAGAGTTGGGAGTTCACGGGTGGAAGCATCGGTGTTAGTATGAAGCGGAGGTTTGCATGAAACAAAGAGGGGACTTTCCCAAGGCGTCAACACCAGGGGGAGTGTCATCGCACCGCATAATCCACGATTCTCGACTCTTGTTTTTACTCCAAAACCTGAATGACTCTGAAACTGCCTTAATATTGATATATATAAGGATGGAGGGGTGGACTTTTATTATGAACGGATAAGCTAGCACACTAACAATGAGTACCTAAAACCATAAAATAGACTTCACTAAAATGAAATAAAAATCCCAAAAAAGGTAAAGTAGCGGGTCGGATGCGTGTGTGACCCGAATAGTCAAAATGAAGTTCTAATCAACACTTACGGTGTGTATATACTCTAGTTGGTCCCAATATCATGCAATCTGGTGGCAATCCCCATCAACAAGGAGGATAGCAAAGCTACTTCACGATACCGTACTTTATAAGAAAATTTTAGTCACATGATAAATTAAGAAACAAACAACTGTCTCTAGATCTAGTGTCAAGGCACAATATCATGGTATGGCACAATATTGTGGTATCATGAGCTAAAATGGATTAGAACTCTTATGAGTGACTTTGGTGAGAAAAATAATTCTCTACTTCTCCTTTGCCTATGTAGTGTGACAACAAAACAACAATTTACATAACAAAGAATCCAATATTCCACAAAATAACCGAGCATATAGAAGTAGATTGCTACTTCAAAGGAGTTGTCAATAGACGAATATATACTTTGTTCGTCACCTTGGACAGAACTTGTTGGCACCTCCATTAAGGGCTTGTTTGTGAGGTTCTTTTTTGAGTGGTAGTGTTTTTTTAAATGACACGTTTGTTTTAATTGTGTTTGGCAGGATGTTAAAGAACACAATAACCAAAAAATTGCATTTTAAAAGGTGTTATTTGCATAGGGGTTTGCAGTCAAACGGCTAAAAATCGTGATTTATTGCAATCCTCCCAGCCTGATACGTTGAAGCCTAAAGGGGCCGATTGAGAAAAAATCTTCCAAACCTGATACGTCGAAACCTACCTCTCTCTTCCCACAACCATTTCCGCATATCTGCTCGCCAAGGACAGATCACCTAGCTCCAATCATCTTGTCGGAAGGGGATCATCTTGGACCATCGACCTCGGGATATGACCGTTCATTTTGAGGATTTTGTGGTATTGCGGACCATCGACACTCCACTTTATGCAAGCTTCGTCAACCAAAGGCACCTCCAGCTCTTCTCTAGCTTCTTCCATTTGCGGAATATCCTTCTCCATATTTTATCCAACAATGTGAGGTTTGGATTTTTTTTTTTGATCAATGTTTTTTTAGGATGATGAAATGGTTTTTTATTTATTTAGATGATTATAGATAGAGATTTAATTTTCTGGACGCACAATCAATGTTTGCTTCGATGCAAGATCTATATTTGCTTGAATTAAAAATAGGGTTTTTATTTCACCCTCCAAAAAGGATGTCAATTTTTTTGGGATGCAATATATTTTTATGTACAATAAAAGAAGAAAAAGAGAATTACTGGAATAATATAAATGCCTTCTATTGTTTTTCATAAATGTACTGGTCCACTAGATCAAGATGGAATCCCCAAAGCCAATGCAAACCCCTACAATATATATACATGAAAGCCGGATGGTCTGCCTTTATAGTCTACTATCACCATTACCTCCTAGACCATGAGAAAACAGATTTTTACGCTTTATATTTCATTAGTTAAAATACAGATGTTAGATTTTGGTAATAACAGGCATGTCATCACATAGGAGGACACAATAACTGATGGATTTAACTTTCTACAGATTTAGCAATGAAACTACTACATAGGTTAATGGAAAATAGTGCGTCAAGTTCCATGTTATGACGACTACCGGAATGAGCAGTTGCATATTGTCTGATGCTGCTAACCTTCCAATTAGAAGTTGAACAACTTCACTTTTTGCTAGTACATAAAGAGCATCTTCCGAGAGCGCTGTCAGATAAACAACCACCCATGCTACTTCAGTTTTTAATTCATCATCCCTGATGTTTGACATATAAATCATTCTTCCGTCAGTTAAAAGGTTTTGATATCGCTATCAAAAAGAAAAAGGGCAAGAGTATGAGGGCACACGAATCATTGGAGAATGTAATGACAATACCATGCATTAATGCAATTGACAAGGTTCAACTATTATGAAGTAATTTAGAAAAATATACGAAGGAAATTCCACACGAAAACGTTTGTTTTATAGATGTGAATTTCATACAAAAGCTTTGGGGAGAAAATGTTTCAGGAAATTCTTGTTATGTGTTCATCAAAATCAGTCTTCCTATACTATTTAGGATTAACATTAAGCACAAACCTTAATGTGGAGCTCAAAGTTAATTCTCATCCTAAAGCAAATAAATTTTGTTAGGCTCCTATTTTATCCTTATTAGTAAAAAACTGTAGCAAATATTATGCATTTGTGATGATTCAAGTTGACCATTTTTTCGTTTTCTCTAGGAATGCACAATGTTCATCATGCGGCGCAAAAGAAAAATATCAAATAGCACGATGGTAAACAGGGACTTTGCTTAGTCTTATGGAGCTGAATCCAAGACTGCAGTAAAATGATAGTTTTTGACTTATGAAAGGTGTTTTTGAAATAGTAAGGTACATTTAGGATGTTTGAGTTCTAACACGGAACCAAAGATGGACATGACTAATGCCCCACTTCCACAACACCCAGGAAAAAAAGAACTCAACATGTAACTAAAAGTGCAGAATAGACTCTCTAAATACTTCTCTAGAGGGGGAGAAGTGAATAGAGAAGTCATCCAAAATAAATTTCTTTTTTTACAATGTCTTCACAGGATTTTAATGATTATGTTTCATGCAATACAATTTAGAATTTGTCGAAACACCGAAAACAAAAATAAACACGGGAACAATAAAAAAAATTAAAGCATCTAGATGACACAAAGAATTTTATAGAGGTTCCTAAAAAGGTGGACACTCCTGCCTTCTACAGCTCTATGGGCTAGCATTGCACCTTCCCAAGGCGACGAGTCATTTCCACTGGAGACCCCAACCCAATGAGTATTTTCCACTGAAGATTCAAACCTTGTGCATCTCTTTTGAAGGGAGATTATGCAACCCTTAACATTAGCTTGTGTTGTTCCAGAAGCTTTATACCGAGCAGATGTATCACCAAGAGAAATGATGATTAGCCAACTCCAAGAAGGAGGGTCCAATTTACAGTCAAGTTTCTGAGAGAGAGAAGAGAAAGGAATAGGTTCTAAGGATTGTGAAAGACTGATTCTAGAAGATTAGAGTTTCCTCAAAAATAAGAGAACTGGTCCTCTTTTCCTTTTTACACCAAGTTCCATAAAGCATGCGCGGCAGAAAAGCTACGCATTCCTTTCTCAAAAACTGCAATGACTATGTGCCTGTTTGGCTAAGCTGAGGCGGTGCAGGAAGAAGTGATGGGAAACAGTGGTGTAGAAATCAACTGGTTTGCAGCGGCGAAAAAATTATGAAACTGTTTGAAAAACTATATTTGCAATGCTGTGTGAAACAGTGGTGCAAAATTAAACAGTGGTAATAATAATTAAACAACCCGGAGAATTTATGAAATCTAAAAAAAATAAATAATTTGCTCGACATTAATTTTATTTAATTATAAAAGTAAATATATTAATATTGATTAGATTCCACAAAATATGTTCGGACGAGCCATAGATTTTTTTCCCGATCTTGTCCGACTCGACGCTGCAATTCCAACGGGCACATTTTTTCATAATTTCGAGTATCTTCAGTATTTCAAATGGATGTTAGGACGCACGTATGCACACTCGATTCGCTCACGAGCTAGGGCGATTCATTTTTGACCGATTTACGAGCGTCTCGAGTGACCCACAACAAAAATTAGAAAACATTAAAACATTAATTAATTATTAAAAAATGTCAAAATATTTTAATTATAAATTACTATAAGTTTTATTTATTAATCGATGAGGCTCTCCCTAGAGATTTTCATACCAAGCACGCTCCGACTCAGAGTTACGGCGATCCGATTTTCAAGTCGGGCGACCCTCAACATTAATAATAAAATATAAATATATATTAATTAAAACATTAATATATAAAGTATTTAATTATAGATTTCAGTTATGATTAATTAAAAGTTAAATAATTAACGTAAATTAAATGTTAATAATTAACATTATAATATAAAAGTTTATCAAAGTTAAATATATATATAAATTTTAAATTAAAATTTTTAATTCTTTTTAAAGAATGCATCCCTGCAGCTTTTCCAGAGCTGCAGCGTTGCTGCCTGCCGCAGGCGGTGGCTTCTTGATGTAAAATAGGGTTTGAATTGAACAAAACACGCGGGCCGAGTGGCCAAATCCAATTTCGCACGCGATTTTCAACGTCGTCGCGAGAAGCCTTGAGAAGTTCGTTAATTTTTTGTCTGGTGGAACTGCTACGCGTTTTAGGGTTCTCCTCAGCGAAATCTACACGACCACAAGCCAAAAACACAAACAATAATTTATGGAATACGATATCGGTAGCAGCAAAACGCAACGGCAAGCCCAGATTATTTTAAGCAAAGCATAAATTTACACTAAAGGCAAGGAGCAGCGAGTATACCCTAATGATTGGCAGCGGAATAGGGACCCCTCCAAACCGTGACACACGTGCCAGAACACACGGGCAGAGATCGGGTCTAGCAACCGGAAGAGAAGCTTGTAGTCGACGGCGCTAAACGATTCTGAGTCGCCAGAGAGAAGCTTTCCGGAGTCGACGGCGCTCGGTGGATTCGGCGTCCAATCGCGGCGACGTCGCTGGGCAAAGTCCCGCGGGAAGAGATCGTCGGTAGCGGCGCGGGAGGTTCCGGGCAACGGCCTCGCGGTACCACCAGGAGCGAACAGGGATGTCGGCGACGGAATGGGGCCTTGAGCGCGATGTCGACGTCGCCTGGCATATCGATGGCGATGTTGAAACCCTCCAGGCGCGGGCTGATAGCTGAAGGGCGTACGGCGTGACCGGGATAGGCAGAGAACGAGATTTATTTCGTTCTCTGTCTTTTTTCGGCGTGTCCTTCTCTTGCTTTGAACTCCTCCATTTATAAAACATCAATTTGTATTTTAAGCATGAAATCCTCCTTTCCTTTTTGTTTTTTTTTTCTAAATTTGTAGAATGAGATCTCCATAATATATTTCCTAATTGCTCTTAATTTGAAATTTGAAATTTGAATGAGATCTCCATAATATATCTCCATAATATATTTCCTAATTGCTCCTAATTTGAAATTTAAATTTACGTTTACTTAAAAAGGCCTGGGCTTGCCGTTATCGTCCTACTACTAATAATACCGGACCATTTTATTCAGGGTCTCAATGGCCGGTCAAACCACGGAGCCAACGAACGGGCAAGGAAAATAACATCAAATAAAATGCGCGGGAAACATAGTAATAAGACACAGAAAAAAAAACTTTGATGCACTAGGGTGATGTACGATTTGCATCAATTCCCCCTGGGTTGAAAGAGCTCGACCCCGACGAGAGTTCACAAAGGCTGGCAATAGAGAGATCTGGACGGCGGGTCCGCAGCTCGTTGGTGCTGATCCATGAACTGTCAGTGATGTCTCGTCCCCGCCAGGAGACTAAGTAGCGCTGGTACGTCCCCTGGCGTGTACGAAACTCTCAAACATCAAGAACCTGATCTATCTCCTCAGTGCTTGGCGTTTGTGCTGGAGCTAAGTCTGGTGGAATCTCTGGTGCTGTCATCGGAGGGCTCGGGCTGAAACATGGAGGCTCTCCGTAGAAAGGCGTCAGATCTGCCACGTTAAAGATCGGAGAGGTCCCGAACTCAACGGGCAAGTCTAGGAGGTAAGCATTCTCGCCTATGCGCTTTCGGACTTGGAAAGGCCCAAACTTCCTCTGTTGTAATTTGTGGTATGTACCCAGAGTGAATCTCTGCTTCCTGAAATAAGCATAAACCCAATCTCCTTCTGAAAAGTATAACTCCCGGCGATGTCGATCGGCCACGGTTTTATATTTTTCAGAAGTTGCTCGCAATTTATTAGTAATAGATTTATGCAATTCTGTTAAATAATCAACATGGGCTTGCGCATCAAAAGAAATACGTTCATGATTCGGGAGGGAGTGACGATCAAGTAAATGCGGTATAGGGAAGCCGTAAACAATCTCAAAAGCAGATTTATCTGTGGAGCGATTAGTAGAATTATTGAATGCAAACTCAGCTTGTGGCAATATAAGATCTCATTGTTTCGGATTCTCCCCCGTCAAACACCTAAGTAGATCCCCCAAACTCCTATTAACGACCTCAGTCTGCCCATCGGTCTGAGGGTGATATGCGCTGCTAAATTCGAGTTTGGTACCAAGTCGGGCCCACAGTGTCTTCCAAAAATACCCCATAAAACGAGTGTCCCTATCAGAAGTGATCGACCGAGGAATTCTGTGTAGTCTAACGATTTCTTTAAAGAAAAGTTCGGCGACGTGTATAGCGCTAGAAGTCTTTCTACACTGAATGAAATGCGCCATCTTCGAAAATCGGTCTACAACTACAAAAATAGAATCGACTTTCCTCTGAGTGCGAGGAAGTCCTACCACGAAGTCCATCGAGATGTCATCCCATGGTCGCTCAGGTATCGGTAAGGGAGTGTATAATCCTGTGTTTTGAGCATGTCCCTTATACAACTGACACGTGGTGCAGTGTCTAACGAACTCAGTGATATCTCGCTTCATATGTGGCCAATAGTAACGAGCGCTGGCGAGATCTAACAATTTAGATTGGCCTACGTGTCCTCCTAACCCAGACGAGTGGAGCTCTCTAAGTAATGTCTCTCGAAGTGGTCCTTCGCAGATGCAAAGGCGCATGCCCCTAAACAGATAACCCTCATTGATGACGTACTGTGTGGTGGGATCAGTCCCACTGCGCTGACATGAGCTCCAAATATTGTCAAAGAATGGATCAGTGGCGTATTGGTCGCGCTGTGAATCTAGATCAATAATGCACGGCTGCAGGGTGACTAATAAATGTGTGCGACGACTAAGGGCGTCGGCTACGCGGTTCGTGACTCCGGGTTTGTGCCTCAGGTGAAACGTGAACTCCTGCAGGTAAGCAGCCCACTTGGCATGGCGCCTGATCTCCTTCTGGGAGTTCAGATGCTTCAGAGCCTCATGATCAGTGTTCAGCACAAACTCGCGCTGAATCAGGTAGTGTCTCCAATGACGGAGAGCCTGAACGATAGCATAAAACTCTAAGTCATACGTGGAATATCTAGTCTTTGCCTCGTTCAACTTCTCACTAAAGAATGCAAAGGGGCGACCCTCCTGACTCAAAACTGCGCCAATACCGATGATCGATGCGTCACAGTCAACCTCAAAAATTTTCTCAAAATCGGGTAGCGGTAGAACCGGTGCACTCGTGAGTCTCTCTTTAACCTAAAGAAATGCTCGCTCGGCTTCCTCAGTCCAAATAAATAGACCCTTTTTTAGACAATCCGTCACAGGTACTATCAAGGTACTAAAGTTTCGAATGAATCGCCGATAAAAAGATGCTAGCCCATGGAACCCTCGAGCCTCAGTAATCGTCCTAGGGCTAGGCCATGATTCTATCGCCTTGACCTTCTCTCTATCAACCCTAATACCCCCAGAAGAAACGATATATCCTAAGAAGGTCAGGCTGTCAGTCAAAAATGTGCATTTCTTCAAATTTATATATAATTTATTGTCACGTAGTAGATCTAAGACCTGTCTAAGATGAATCATGTGTTGATCCTGATCAGTGCTATAAATCAAAATATCGTCAAAGTATACCACTACGCAAATTCCTATGAGTGGCCTAAGCACCTGATTCATCACTCGCATAAACGTACTGGGGGCGTTGGACAGGCCAAAAGGCATCACTAGCCACTCGTACAATCCTTCCTTCGTTTTGAACGCAGTCTTCCATTCGTCCCCAGGTCGAATTCTAATCTGGTGGTACCCACTTTTTAAATCAATCTTGGAAAATACTTGGGATCCACTAAGCATATTTAGCATATCATCAAATCGGGGAATCGGAAAGCGATATTTGATTGTAATTTTATTTATCGCTCTACTGTCTACACACACGCGCCATGTCCCATCTTTTTTTGGAACTAGGAGTGCAGGAACGGCGCATGGACTCATACTCTCTCTAACGTGACCCTTCGAAATCAGATTGGTCACCTGCCTATGTAGCTCCTCATGCTCTTTCGGACTCATGCGATAGTGGGGTAAGTGAGGTAGGCTAACTCCTGGGATAAGGTCTATGCAGTGTTGTATGTCTCTCATCGGGGGTAGCTGATCGGGAAGCTCCTCCGGCATGATCTCAGAGAACTCTTCTATGAGGGGACGCACCATATCAGGAATGTCTAATGTCGTGGGGGTGATATCGATACCGGATAACATATAGACGACCTCACTATCCCTCATCTCCTCCTGGAATTGGGGCCCAGTCAGTAACATGGTGGCGGAGGGAAGGGATGTCGCGGAGACAGTGGTAGAAGGGGGTGAAGTCCTTTCTGGGGCTTTGGGAACAAGACCATTCTTCTGGGGAAGAAGAACGATCTTGCGCCCATTGCGCTCGAAGGAGTGAGAGTTCTTCACACCATCGTGAACTACGTGTCTATCGTACTGCCAAGGTCGTCCCAGCAGGATGTGACATACCTCGATAGTAGCGACATGACACCACACAGCGTCCTGATACGTATTGCCTATGGAAAACTCTACGAGACACTGGTGCGTGATAGGAATGGTAGTGTTACTAGTGACTCATGATAGACTATAGGGTTTTCCTAAGGGTTGCGTTTTTAATTTCAGCTTTTCAACCATGCGTTGAGAAACGAAGTTCTCCATACTACCGCTGTCTATAATGATGGAGCAGAACTGCCCTTGTATGCGTGCGGTGGTACGAAAGATGTTGTTTCTCAACCACTCGTCGTCAATAGGGGCCTTAGGAGTCAGGAGACTATGTTGGAGAACGCACACTAACCGCTCAGGTTGTTCTCCCTCAACTTCGTACTCACTCTCTAACTCAGCCTCGGGGGTCGGGTCAATCTGGGAGTCACTAAGAAAAACTCCATACTCAGGATCTGATCCACTCTCAGAATCGACGATGGCGACGAAGTGGCGTCGCGGGCACTCAGAAGACTTATGGCCCGGCTCCATACACTTAAAACATCTAAACGTCCCAGGCTGAGGTCTAGTGCCTACAATCTCCTTACCCTTGTTGGGAGGGGCAGGAAGTGCTGGGGTGTTCGTGGGCGCTACCGGTCGGGAGGACCCGACAGGGGTGAAAGTGTGAGTCGGGTGAGACTTGTCTGTAGTCTTATTTCCAGATGTTCGTTTCGGTAGTGCCTCTACTCTACGTGCGCGACTCGTAGCCTCCCCTAAATCCTTATAATCAAGGAGCTCCAACTGATCTCGAATGGAGTAACGTAACCCGTTCAGATAACGTGAAACGGTCATGTCATCGTCCTCTCGGAGGTCGAGGCGAGACTGCAAGATTAGGAACTCATTTGTGTACTCGTCGACAGATAATTTGTCCTGACGTAAATTATGGAACCTACGATACAGGGTTTGCATGTAATCGGATGGAACATATCGCTTACGCAGTTGAGTTTTGAAATCGTTTCATGTTGTGATCGGGGGCATACCTAAATTAAACCTAGACCGTTCTAATTGTCCCCACCAAACTAATGCGGATCCTTTAAGTCTAAGCGTGGCATACTCAACTTGCCTAGCTTGGGTCAATTGCTTCCAAGCCAGGAATCGATCCATCCGCTCACACCATTCTAGGCAACTCTCGGGCTCTATTCGCCCTTCGAAATCACCCACGTCCAACTTGATTCCCACATCCCAACGGGGTTGGTAACGTTGATCGTAGTGTGCATCTGGGTCGGGGTGTGCGAGTTCCCGAGGTCTATGATCAGGGTCGTTGTCGGTCATTAGGGTAGGTGGTCGGTTGGCATGCAAGGTGCCTTCAATATTATTAACTGAAGTGCGCAGTCCGTTCATGATATGTGTGACACTACCCATACCAGCGGTAAGCGTCTCGACGGTTTTCATCAAATCACTCATGCGTCGAGCCAAATCTCCAACACTATTTTCTAACTGATCAACTCGTTTCTCCATCGAGAAAAATTTTTATTGATTTATTTTATTTTATTATTTTTTTTTTAATCCCAAAAAAGATATAAAATTTTATTATATTTTATTTTAAAAGAGAGATTTCCCGAGGGGGAGTAAAATACTTAAATGAAACTAGATTTAAATAAAGTTTTAATTAAAATTTTTTTTTTTTTGAACGATGCTAAATAAAAAGATAAAATTTAAGATATATATATTTTTTTTTTAAATAATAGAAAAAATTTAAAAAAGCCGGATCGATCAATCCACAGTAGAAGTGGATCGGAACGCTCTGATACCAAACTAATGTAAAATAGGGTTTGAATTGAACAAAACACGCGGGCCGAGTGGCCAAATCCAATTTCGCACGCGATTTTCAACGTCGTCGCGAGAAGCCTTGAGAAGTTCGTTAATTTTTTGTCGGGTGGAACTGCTACGCGTTTTAGGGTTCTACTCCTCAGCGAAATCTACACGACCACAAGCCAAAAACACAAACAATAATTTATGGAATACGATATCGGTAGCAGCAAAACGCAACGGCAAGCCCAGATTATTTTAAGCAAAGCATAAATTTACACTAAAGGCAAGGAGCAGCGAGTATACCCAAATGATTGGCAGCGGAATAGGGACCCCTCCAAACCGTGACACACGTGCCAGAACACACGGGCAGAGATCGGGTCTAGCAACCGGAAGAGAAGCTTGTAGTCGACGGTGCTAAACGATTCCGAGTCGCCGGAGAGAAGCTTTCCGGAGTCGACGGCGCTCGGTGGATTCGGCGTCCAATCGCGGCGACATCGCTGGGCAAAGTCCCGCGGGAAGAGATCGTCGGTAGCGGCGCGGGAGGTTCCAGGCAACGGCCTCGCGGTACCACCAGGAGCGAACGAGGAAGTCGGCGACGGAATGGGGCCTTGAGCGCGATGTCGACGTCGCCTGGCGTATCGATGGCGATGCTGAAACCCTCCAGGCGCGGGCTGATAGCTGAAGGGCGTACGGCGTGACCGGGATAGGCAGAGAACGAGATTTATTTCGTTCTCTGTCTTTTTTCGGCGTGTCCTTCTCTTGCTTTGAACTCCTCCATTTATAAAACATCAATTTGTATTTTAAGCATGAAATCCTCCTTTCCTTTTTGTTTTTTTTTTCTAAATTTGTAGAATGAGATCTCCATAATATATTTCCTAATTGCTCTTAATTTGAAATTTGAAATTTGAATGAGATCTCCATAATATATCTCCATAATATATTTCCTAATTGCTCCTAATTTGAAATTTAAATTTACGTTTACTTAAAAAGGCCTGGGCTTGCCGTTATCGTCCTACTACTAATAATACCGGACCATTTTATTCAGGGTCTCAATGGCCGGTCAAACCACGGAGCCAACGAACGGGCAAGGAAAATAACATCAAATAAAATGCGCGGGAAACATAGTAATAAGACACAGAAAAAAAAAACTTTGATGCACTCGGGTGATGTACGGGTTGCATCACTTCTTGCCATCGCCCGCACCAATTATTTTGTTTGGCGGGGCGACAGCAAAAGCAGCTGCATGCAGTTGTGCTGCCGCTCCGCCAAACAGGGCCTATATTTGAATTTGACAAGAAATTTGAGCATGGTCAACGATCTGTGATCAGCCTCCCAAGTCTTCGGAAAGACATTCCTTAAACCTTAGTCAACAATCAATGAGCAAGGTCAGCGGACACCGATCAATGATCGGTGATTGATAGACCATTTCTTCAAGTCATCTAGCAGTTGAGTGTCTGGGTCATCAGTCAACAAACGGAGGTCAGCAATCGTAGATCATTGAGTTAGCTTCTTCAGTCTACAAACTGTAAGCTTTCTGGTCACCGATCAGCGGTTGGCGGTCAATGGTCGAATGATCATTGAGCATTCTTTTAGGGCAACGAACTGTGACTGCTCCAGTCACCGATCAGCGATTGTCGGTCAACGAACGTCAATCGCAGAGCTTCTTTAGGAGATCTTCTTCAGCTTACATTAAATTCATGAGGCCTTCTTATAGAAATTAAAGTTACATCCTCGCCTAATATTTCAAGGTGTTTCTACATCATCAACAAATAGCTTTGTCTCATTAAATCAATATGGATTTTTCCCAGCAACCTCCCTCATTTAATGAAGAAAGCTTTACAAATGTTGATGAGAAAATAAAATAAAACATGCTTTATAGATAAACATTCATATAACCAAGTCCTATTAAGTAACCACCCCCCCCCCCCCCAGGTAATAGACCATGTTTCACAGTAAAGAAATGCATTTAGCTATTTGCATGAACGCCAACCGACCACCTACCCTAATGACCTACCCTAATTAACCTGATAAATAAGACAGAAGATACAACATAAATTTCATAAGACAAAAAATAAGATCCTGCAAAACTTGAAATGTGCATTACTTAAATATGTCATCAGTCACAAGAGTACAAAAAGTTTTTAACCTAATTAATTTTCTTTTGCATTACAGGTTTCCAAACAGAAAGATAGATATTCTTCTTTTTCTTGGATTCTCTCTTGACCTTGGAGGCTTTGGCCAGGGCAGCTTCATCTATTGCAAGGTACTTGAATAGATTTGTCTTGGGGGGGGGGGGGGGGGGGGGGGGGGGGTTCTTGTAGTGTACTCTCTCAAGCAGCTCTTTTAACTCATCTTCACCAGACATCTGGGAAAGGTTGATATCAGCTTGAATCTGGCTCCACTTCTCTGGAGGAAGAGAAGGGGTCTCATGCTTGGCAGAGCATGGAATTGCAGGAGTAAGGGATAAGGTAGGACTTCTGAACCTTGGACCTTCGGAGTGGAATTGAGAAATGAAAGAAGAGCCATACTTCTGGAGGTGCATGTCCTTGTCAAACAAGGAAGATATCTAGGAGGAAAACATCTCACTATAAGGGGAGGGGCATCAAATATAGTACAAGTTTTAACAACATTCTTCTCAGTATTAAGGGCTTTCTCTTGCCTTTTTAGGGCTTCCTCAGTAATCTCCCTGGAAATTCTGGCAGGCTTCTCAGCTAGGATCTCCTCACATCTAGCTTTCCATTCAGCACTGAACTTCCTCGAATCTCTCATGTGCTATCATATTCCCTGAACTTTTTCTATTGTTTGCATCTTTTCTTCTCCTGGGAAGTCTGGCCTAGCCAGGACCTTTTCCTACTCCTACCGCGGTAGGTATTTAGAGCCTTGCTAAAGACGGGAATTGGAGCTTTCTCGAAGTCTTTCTTGATCTCAAAACAAGACTTTGGGGATCAACTGTCTTGGGTGGTTCAGCTTTATGAAAGATCGTGAGGGTCTCTTCTGAAGGCATGAAAGACCCTTCCTGAGCTGGTGCCCGAGGAGAGGAGGGAATTTGTTATTCAAAAGCCACATTAGCTGATTCTTTCACTGGCTCTTGTTGAGCCTTTGGCTGCTCTTCCTGTGGGATTTCAGGAGCCTCCCCCTCATCCGTTGACCTCTTGGTATGGGTCACTTAAGCTAGCAGGGAGGAAGAACAGGAGGAGATTATTCCATAGGGCCAGAAGAGGGAGATTCATGGCTAGGAGTCTCCTCAGGAATAGAGACATCCTCTTGAGTTTGAGCTACATCAGCTGGGAAATCATCAGTTGGAGGTGTTTGGGTATCATTTGGTGTCTCTTCTTTAGGAAGGAGCTCTGAGAGAAGTCTTTCAACCACCATATCCACAAAAGGAACAGGGGTACATATTTGGCATGAGAGGTAGGAGATGCAATGGGAGATTGAATAAGGAATGGAATAGGAGATGGAATGGGATCCTAGACAGATGAACTCTCCCCTTGAGATGAAATTATCTTCCACTGGGTAGTAGGTCCCCCCCCCCCCCCCCAAGAGGTGGAATTCTCTTGGATATCAGCATATCTCTCCCCAAAATAAATATGATCCACCTGGAAAGAAGCTCTCACTCCCTTTTGCAAGAAATCCATGATCACCCACAAATTCTTCCTAATGTCCATGTTGGATTAGAGGATAACAGCCAACCTGAGTCTTAAGAGAGAACTCTGGTGGTGATGAATTACTGGAATGAATTATTTGAAGTGGAGGTGGATGTAATAGTAGTGAATTGGAGGAGGTGGAGGTGGTGTTGGTAGAGGAGATGACTGAGGAATTGGATATGAAGGGAGGTATTGAACATGTGATGGACGTTGGGGAGCGGATGAAGGATGAATTGGAGAAGTGTGAGGTGATGGCATTAGAAGCTCAAAAGATGAAGGGACAGCCACATGAGGTGTAGAATCCCTGGGTTGAGAGATAGGAAGATTTGCGGTAGAGGAAGACGGAAGATTCTTCCTAGCAACAGAAGACTTGGGAACAGTCTTCTACCATAGTTGCAAGGTTCTAATAGATACAACCATGCCTATTCACGGTTATGCTAGGAGAGGAGATGGTAGAGGGATGAGCAGTGAAAAGATAAAGAGAAAGGATCTTACCAAAACTCTTCTCCTAAATCCTGTCTGAAAGGAGAGCAAACAATGTTCTAGCTCAAATCAATCGTCTTCTTCAGGAGCACTGTTTTCATCAGCTTCATCAACTCCTTACTGATATAGTCATATGCAGATCTTTTGCTCATAAAACCCTTGCATATGATGTCAGCCAACAACTTGAATTCTGGTGGGAAATGCATGGTCCTAAGATTGTTTGGCTTGTTTCCTGCATTACACATCAGTGTAAATCATTGAGGTACATCTTCATCTTTAACAATCTCAAACTTAGCTTCATAATAGCCCAACTGGAAAGTCCTTAAGGAGGATGGCGTAACTGTGATCTCCACCTCAAATATGTTGCACAGGAGGGTGCCCTCATGACTATGGGAATAAGAATACAGTTGCACCAACTCTGGAACAAACACCTTTGTTCTTTCCTGCAAGAAGAACTCTAATCCAGCTTTCTCTACAAGTTCCGCAACAGATTTAAACTTAGCTTCAGCATAGGAGAGGGAAGCTAAATCAATCTTGAATCTAGAGTTGATATTCTCCCTTTGCAAAGAAATCGAGCCGGTATCAAGAAGATTTGAAGGAGAAAGAGGAGGGAAGACAAGATTGTTCGGTGAGCACAACTAGGTCACAAAACAATGAAAGGGTTAAGTAGAATTTGGTTAAGTGCGGTAAAATTCAAATAAGTATAAGCATGAGTAGACAAAATAATAGAAGAATCGTTGATCGGCGATTAACAATCAACGTTTGAGAAGGAAAAATAAAGAGATGAAATCTTTCGGAATACGATCAGCGATCAACGGTCGTAGCGGGGGCTACGATCAGCGACCGTGAATCAAGAGGTTGATGATCAACGATCGTCGACAAGATTAATTGAGAGGATTTTTAGAAGAGTGAAAATGATGAAAGGCAATCGGCGAACAACAATCGGTCGGTGCCGCTAGGCGATCAGAGAGCAACGTTGTGTATGGAGAAATTAATCAATGATCGGCGAGTTGATCATTGATCGGCAAGACGATCGGTGACCGGCGAGTCGATCGGTGACCGGCGAGTCGATCGGTGACCGGCGAGTCGATCGGTGACCGGCGAGTCGATCGGTGACCGGCGAGTCGATCGGTGATCGCCGAGTCGGCGTGTCGATCGGTGACCGGCGAGTCGATCGGTGACCGGCGAGTCGATCGTTGACCGGCGAGTCGGCGAGTCGACCGGTGACCGGCGAGTCGATCAGTAACCGGTGAGTCGATCAGTAACCGGCGAGTCAATCAGTAACCGGCAAGTCGTTAGGAATCGACAGCCCACAGTCGTCAATCGACGATCAACAATCATGGATCGAAGTTGACAGTTTAGAAAATAGAGAATTTTAGAGAGTTGAAAGGAGATAATCACTCAATCCAATTGAAAATTATCTTTCTGCTAAAATATATTTTATATTACTTTTTTTATTGTGTTTTCTACAGTTGTTTTGATTACGCAAGGTGATTTATATTTATCATACACTAAGCAGCTTAGAAATAAGAATAAGCATGCAAATTTTTTCAAGATTTCAAAATTTCAAGATAATTATCCTTATTTTCAGACATCTATTTCATGTTGTCCAGCTTTCCAAGTTGATTGATGAAATAAGTTGACTTTAATTCATCCAAGAGATTTGTGAGAATGTCAGCAATTTATTTCTCAGTAGGAACTAATCCAATTGAAATGTTGTATTTTTTTAGATGACCTTTGATGAAGTGATGTTTTATTTCAATATGTTTTGTTCTACTGTAAAGTACATGATTAGATGAAATAGAAATGAACTAGTGTTATGACAATAGATAGGAATTCTAGTTAGATCATACTCATAGTCCTGCATTTGGTTTTTATCCACAACAATTTTGTACAGTAACTTCAAGCAACTATGTACTCAGCTTCAGCAGTGGAGGTGAAGACAATGCTTTGCTCTTTACTACTCCATGAACCAGCCTAGAGCCAAGGAACTGCTCTTCCAGTCAATTCTGCAACATACATAAACTGCATCTGAATAGCTTGTTAGTGCAAACCCAAACTCTCCAAGATACCATAGCCCAAGACCTAGAGTGTCTTTCAAGTAGATGAGGATTCTCTTTACATTAGTGAGATGAGATTCCTTAAGTGAAACTTGAAATCTACACATACACGGATAGAGAACATAATATCTGACTTACTTGTTGTTAGATAAAAAAGTGATCCAATGATACCGTCATAGAGTTAGAATATATAGCTTTACCATTCTTATCATTATCCATAACAACAATAGTTGTCACGAGGGTCTTAAAGGGGGAAGTAATCGTCATTCTAAATTTCTTAAGGATTTCCCTAGTGTATTTGGGTTGACTAATGAAGATGCATTCATCAGACTACTTTACCTAAAAACCTAGGAAGTGTATTTGGATTGACTAATGAAGATGCATTCATCAGACTACTTTACCTAAAAACCTAGGAAGAAGTTTAATTTTTCCATTTCAAACTTGCTTGCATTAGATTGACAAATATAGTACAAAACTTATCATTTAAGCTTCAAAACATTATGTCATCTACATAAATTTGAACTATTATGAGTTTATTATGTTTCCTAGTAAACAGAGTCTTATCCACTTGTTCCATAATGAAATGGTTCTCCAAGAGAAAATGGATAAGATCTCATACAAAACTATAGGTGCTTGTTTGAGACCATATAGGGCTTTGTTTGGCATATAAACATAAGAATGATACGTTGAAGAGATAAAATTTGGGGGTTGTGCTACATACACTTTCTCGTATAATTTTTCATTAAGGAAAGCATTATTCAAATCCATTTGGTATTCCTTGATACCATGGTGCACTGCATAGGCCAAGATGAGTCTTATGGCTTCAAGTCTAGCCATAAGACCTAGAAGTCCTGCCTACCACTTGGAAGTCCTGCCTACCACCTGGAAGTCATATGGCTTCAAGTAAAGGTTTGAACATAGTAAATTTGATGCAGGACAGGTTTCACACCTGCCAACCACCTGGATGTCCTGCCAGGGGGCCCACATGGAGTCCACCAATGCGGTTTTATCAAGGTTGCAGCCTACACCAGCCCATCTCCGGTCCCACGTCCACCATAGGGCACAAAGGGATGTTAAGCCTGGGGATCGAACACCCGACCTCCTTGATAAAGAGTCTTCAAGCAGATTCTCATCACCAATTGAGCAACTTGAAGACTCTTTATCAAGGAGGACGGGTATTCGATCTCGAGCCTCAACAACTCGTTGTGCCCTGTGATGGAATCGGAGACGGGTTGGGGCGTACGAGTTGCAGACTTGATAAATCCTCCTACGTGGACTCCACAGTAGGCCCCTTGGTCGGACTCCAGGGTAGCAAGAAGGTGTGATGTCTGTCCTGCATCATAAAAGTACAGCTCAATTGTTGATGAGAGCCTGCCTGAAGACTCTTTATCAAGAAGGTCGGATGTTTGATCCCCAACCTCAATAACCTGTTGTGCCCTGTGGTGGGACCGGAGACAGGTTGTGGTGTACGGGTTGTAGCCTTGATAAAGCCATCTTGGTGGACTGCAAGGTGGGCCCCCTGGTGGGACTCCAGGATGCCAGATAGGTTTGACGTATGTCCTGCATCACAATCTCTTCCTCTTGCTTATAGCCTTGAGCCATAATTCCAGTCTTGTTCTTTATGACCACACCATTTGGGTCAAAGTTTGTTCATATAGACCCATTTAATACAAATCACATGATGGTTCTTTGGCTTCTCTATCAACTTTCAAGTTTGTTGTCTTTCAAATTGCTCTAGCTCCTTTTGCATAACAATGATCCATTGGGGACCACCATTTGTTTCTTCAAAGGTCTTGGGTTCAACCTGTGAAATGAAGTTATAAAATAGCATTTGATTAGGAGTATCTGCTCTTGTCTTAATTAGTTCCTGCAGGTTTCCAATTACTTGATGCAGATGATGGTCTTTGATGTATCTGTAAGCTCGCAGCTGTTGTGCAGGGAGATAATCTCAAGTCCTTCCTTCAACAACTTCTACAGCACCTTCAGACTCAATGGCTACTTCAACTTTGGAGCCATGGTTTCTTCTACAACAACTTCATGAGGGGTGGCTTGAATCCACCTCCTTTGCCACTTGAATTATTGGTTCTACATATTTATTCCTTTGATGGGAGCTATCATGAGTAGCTTGAACTTCAGCTTCCTTTCCTAAAGATATTCTCTCCATCTATAAAATTAAGTTAGAGGGATTTTTCTCCTCACAAAGAATATTAGACACATCAAAGGTAACCTGAATAAACTCACCATCTGTAAAACTAAGTTAGAGGATTTTTCTCCTCATAGAGATTCTCTCCATCTAAAAGGTTTGGGTTGTGTGGTTACGCAGAATGGGAAATCAATCACGTATGCATTGAGCTAATTAAAGGAACACGAGAGAAATAACCCAACACATGATTTGGAGATGGCTACAGTTATTTTTGCACACAAAATATAGTGACACTATTTGTATGGAGTAGGATGTGAAATGTTCACTAACTGTTGGATCAAGTGCATACCCAATAGTTCCAAAAGTCCGGACTTATGAGAAGGGCGCTACTTTTTTCCCTTAAGGAATTAGCAAAGAGACACGAGTTAAGTGTAGGAACGTTGGACCCAACAATCCCCCGTCCCCCAGCATCCAGCACGCCCCACCAGCTCAGAGGTGGGCCCCACATGGCTCAGAGGTGGCGCACCACATGGTTCGGAGGTAAGGTTGCCACATGTCCGCAGTCGCCTAACCTATGAGCCATGTGGTCGGGATTTATCTGCGTCCCCCAAGTCTTCAACCCGTGACCTTCTCTGATACCACTTGTTGGATCAAGCGCTTACCCAATTGTTCCAAAAGTCCATACTTATGGAAAGGGCGCTACTTTTTTCTCTTAAGGAAGTAGCAAATCGTCAAGGGTTAAGTGAAAGAACGTTGGACCCAACACTAACCATAAGAGTTTAAATATATTTTTACATAGAAGAAAATAAATGTCCGCCGAAGAAGATGGCTGAAATTTATTAAAGAATGTAATTTGGATATAAAATATCATCCAAGAAAAACCAATGTTATAGCCGATACATTAATTAGAAAGTGTTTAAGCAGAATTTCCCGGAGTCCACTCTCCGGGAAGATAGAAGAAAAAGAAATGAAGATTTGAGTTGTAGGAATAAACGAACATCTTTCAAGAAAAAAGATTGCTTCCTTTTTTTTCCTTTTTTATAACACAAGAATCCAATTTTGATTCTAGATTTTTTCGAGCAAAACATTAATCTGAACTTGAGTTACGATTGGAGTTTTGAAGAGTCTATCTATTTATTTTTGGCAAAGATACATTAATTACATTTATATATACATTTATATATGAAAAATCGAGATCCGGTGACATAACGCCAAAGTGGAACAAATCTTAGAAGTTCGTTCAATTGATTCAATATCGATGAACCTCGAAAGTAGAGTTGAAGGTTGGGACGAACGTATCCGAAAGATTCTTGGGATCCCCTGGGGATTCTTGATTGGAGCTGAATTAACCATAACCCAAAGTTGTCTTTGGTTAATAAGATCCAAAAAGACCCTATCTCGCCTCCATTCTGATTGATTGGATATCTTTCAGAAAGAAACGAAGAAAGATATGACGATTTATTCCAGGAAATTCCCAACGAAAAAGGCACATTATCCCTTCTTTTCTATCGAATCGGTCATAACCACTACCTACATTCCATGAAATTGTGCACCACAAATAAAAGAACTAATGAATAGACCCGCGATCCCGTAGAAAGACATCACGATCCCTTGTGGGAAAAAAAGATTTGCTGATCATTTGAATTTAATTAGTTCATATTAGTTCATTTAGCCTTCGGGAACGCGGACACAGGTGGTGCATGGTTGTCGTCAGCTCATGCCGTAAGGTGTTGGGTTAA
>CM077156.1:115322220-115537105 GCA_039583875.1 Platanthera guangdongensis
GAATTCCTTTTTGAACATTCAATTGTGTGTGCTAAAA
The DNA here is from genome assembly GCA_039583875.1 of Platanthera guangdongensis. Classification (NCBI taxonomy): domain Eukaryota; kingdom Viridiplantae; phylum Streptophyta; class Magnoliopsida; order Asparagales; family Orchidaceae; genus Platanthera; species Platanthera guangdongensis. Next base: position 115,322,258 of record CM077156.1, read on the forward strand.
AGGGGAAACTCTATGCTGTTCTTGATTCTTTTGTTTTTATCTCATTCATAGAGAGCAGATTGAATCCCGAATTCATTGATTTTTTTTATTTTTTATTATGATATAGCGTGACCTAACCTATGTTGCACCGGGTTCAATTATGATAAATGATGTGATATATGGATAGTTATATCGGCAATGTACTTCCTAAAAGATTACTCCTATAACTATTAACTATTACGTACGCGATTTTATTCTATTTTATAAATTAGACTAAAAAAAATATTTGCGAATTCCTTTTTGAACATTCAATTGTGTGTGCTAAAAAGGGGAAACTCTATGCTGTTCTTGATTCTTTTGTTTTTATCTCATTCATAGAGAGCAGATTGAATCTCGAATTCATTGATTTTTTTGTACCCTGTACTCTAATTGTAATATCATAAGAAAAGAATTAGGTAGAAATTGAATCAATAATTTTTATATTCGATAAAAGATTCCATATGATCAATTTATCCGGTAAACTGCTTGGGGGCTCACGTAGCTCATGCTGGATTAATTGTATTCTGGGCCGGAGCAATGAACCTATTTGAAGTGGCTCATTTCGTACCAGAGAAACCCATGTATGAACAAGTATTTATTTTACTTCCTCACTTAGCTACTCTAGGGTGGGGAGTAGGCCAAGGGGTAGAAGTTATCGACACTTTTCCATACTTTGTGGAGTACTTCACTTAATTTACTCTGCAGTCTTAGGCTTTGGCGGTATTTATCATGCGCTTTTAGGACCTGAAACTCTTTAAGTAAAAACAAAAAATCAATGAATTCGGGATTCAATCTACTAATAGTAGACAAATTGGCGTATTACCAAACCATGCCCCCATTGCCACGGCTGTAGATATAGGTCTTTTGAGAATACGGCGAAACGGCCAATGGCTAACGGTGGCTCTTATGGGCGGTTTCGCTAGAATAAGTAATAATGAGATCACCATTTTAGGAAATGATGCGGAAATTAGTACTGACATTGATCCTTGTCGCGGCAATAATGAGCCAAGCTAGTTTTTGCGGCGAAGCCCCCGGTTAAGTAGTCATGCATTACGATAGTAACTCCCAATTCTCTGGCAAATACCGCTCTTTTTATCATTTCTTCACATGTACCCGCAGTTGCATTCAAGTAATGCCCTTTGATTTCACCCGTTTCAGCTTGCGCTTTATAAATTGATTCGGCACAAAATAAGAAACTATCTCTCCAACGCATAAATGGTTGTGAGTTAACGTTTTCATCATCCTTAGTAAAATCAAGTCCACCTCGTAGACATTCATCCGGTCTGAATGCTACATGAAGAACATAAGCCAGATGACGGAACTGGGAGACCTAGGATGTAGAAGATCATAACATGAGTGATTCGGCAGATTTGGATTCCTATATATCCACTCATGTGGTACTTCATCATACGATTCATATAAGAACCATCTGTCTAGATATCATCATTCCAAAATCACTATAATTCTGATATCTTTACCCTTGGCCATGAACCTCCTTTTAATTTTGGATTGACTTCATTTAGAACTTTCCTCATTTTTTTGATCCGAACCAAATATAAAATAATTAAAATTAATAAGAAGAAAAATATATGTATATTAATAAAAGTTACTAACTAGAAATGTAATTTGTAAAGATTCTTTTTAAAAATTCTATTCTATGTATAGAATATTCAAATATCTGAAATAGATCCGATGAATGGATTGTGTATCATGCATATACTTTAAAAATTTTATTATTTAAGAATAAAAAAAATCAATAAAACAAAAAATAAGCATGTTGATTATATCAAAATGAGGAGGCACTAATAACTATAGTTCGTCATGGGTAGGGACATTATTGCCGATATAATAACTTCTATAAGAAATGCTGACATGAATCAAAAGGGAAGAGTTCAAATAGTATCTACTAATATCACTAAAAACATTGTGAAAATACTTTTACGAGAAGGTTTTATTGAAAACGTTCGAAAACATAAAGAAAGTAAAAAAAATTTCTTGGTTTTAACCTTACGACACAGAAAGGCTATAAAAGGGAAAAAAATAATTTTAAAACATATAAGTGGACCCGGTCTACGAATCTATTCCAACTATCAAATGATCTCTCGAATTGGTCAAGATTCTCTAGTTTATGGCCGCTTCTTTATGGTACCGGTTGTTGTTTCATTGAATTTGCTTCATTAATAGGCTCGTGATTCGACTTTGATCGTTATGGGTTGGTGCCAAGATCGAGCCCAAGGCAACCATTATTTGACTATTATTTGACTATCCATAACATAATAGTGCGAAAAGAAGGCCCGGCTCCAAGTTGTTCGTGAATAGTGGTGTTTAGTTTATCGATCCTTTGTCTTAGGAGATTAGTTAGTTCTATTTCTCGATGGGACCGGTAAGGGATATAACTCAGCGGTAGAGTGTCACCTTGACGTGGTGTAAGTCATCAGTTCGATCCTGATTATCCCTAAACCCAATGTGAGTTTTTCTATTTGGACTTGCTCCCCCGCCGTGATCGAACGATAATGTATAAGAGGCTTATTTGGTACCTCCCAAGGGGAGGAACTGCCATTCTAACTCTTCTTGGGGGATTCCATCCTCAAACGCAAAGTTTATGGCTAACCGATATTGCTCATCATCATTTAGCTATTGCTTTCCTTTTTCTCGTTGCTGGTCATATGTATAGAACTAACTTCGGGATTGGGCATAGTATCAAAGATCTTTTAGAAGCACATATTCCTCCGGGGGGTCGATTAGGACATGTAAACCTCCTATTTGCCAATATAAACGTTGTCCTACTTCTACACATGATATATCGTAAAACCCCTTGAGTGTTTTAATGGAACATGGTATAACATTCATATTGTCCTCTAACATAAATAAAACTTCAAAAAGTAATTATTTTTATTCAACCATCTCTTTCTCAATTCATATACGTTCATTCATGAATTTCAGTTAAGAATCGTATATTTAGGATACCCGGGAATCACCTCAAAAAATACCAATCATTTTCTCTTTTTTATTCAATATTCAAAATCACTCCAAAAAAGCAAATCAAAAAATAGTAACCATTAAAGAAAGTTCACCAAAAACGTAACCCAAGTTAATTCGCGGGGTTTTTAAAACCCACCCGTAAGATACACACGAAATACGTGCAAGATCATCATTAGAACCATCATACTTGCTGACCATCGATGAACTGATCGAATTAACCAACCAAAGTTGGCCTCAGTCATTATGTATTGAACAGAGGAAAAAGCCTCTGTGACGGTTGGATGATAGTAAAAGGTCATAGCAAAACCCGTAGCTACTTGTACTAAAAAACAAGTAAGAGTAATCTCCCCCCTAGACAATAAAATATGTTGACATGAGGAGGAACATATTTACTGGTTATATCATCTGCAATCGCTTGAATCTCGAGACGTTCCTCGAACCAATCATATACTTTATTGAGATAGGTAATCCAAGAAAGATCCCCCCCCCCCTTTTTGAATCGAGGGTTACTAATGTCATACTTTTTTGATCTTATTGATTTTTATAATCAAAATCTCATTTGTTCTATATCTATTGTGTTGAATTCTACCAACATGTCTTATATGTATTTTGGATTGTTATTGACGAATAACCAATATTTCGCTTAATTTTTCTTAGACAAAATAAAAATGGGGCGTGGCCAAGCGGTAAGGCAATAGGTTTTGGTCCTATTACTCGGAGGTTCGAATCATTCCGTCCCAGAGCATTTCCATCAGAAACAAAAGATTCTTCTCTATTGAAATTTAAAATTTAATGAAAAAACGTTCTGTAACATATTGAATACAATGTTTTTCAATATGAATTCGAAGAATGATTCTTAGAATCCTCTTTTTTTTCAGATCAAGAAAAAAATATGGGGTTAATTTAAGTGAAATCCTTTTCGGATAAATCTTAAATCTCTATCTATTTAGAGATAGAATAGATAAGTGTGTATTATTATGTATCGATTCAGCCAATGACTATTCATGATTCTATATTGAATCAATTGCATGCGGTTCCAAATTCAAATAAAGAGGGTTGTTATGGTAAAACTTCGTTTGAAACGATGTGGTAAAAAGCAACGTGCGACTTGAAGTACATGATTGACTGTGGATTCTGATATCCACCATTTTCTATATGAATGAAGATGCTCGTCTCGACATAGTTTGTTCTGCTAGAAACCAAATTTTATTTGTCTTGGGTTGTTAAATAAAAAGACTAATGGCAGAGCATATGATGCAGCTCGAGCAAAACTGATTTATTAATTTATCGGGAGAATTATCTAGGATTAGTGACAATCAATAAGTTAGACCAACTTTGTAAATATATCATCAAAAATGATCAATATAAATATTATTAGGATTATTAGAATATAGAATACTAATATATCATATATATAATAATATAATTAATATAATAATAATATTATTAGGATTATTAGAATATTCATATATATATAATATAAATAATTAAATAATATATAAAAATATAAAATGATAGTTTAAAATTTAAACAAGTTTGAAATAAAAAAGTCAAATTTGTCGAAATTTTGAAACTTTTTTGATCAAAAGCGTATCGCGAAGGAATCAATCTTTCATATGATTTTTCCTTGTTTCATAGAAAAACAAAAGGTATGTTGCTGCCTTTTTTTAAAGGAGTAAAGATCACCGAAGTAATGTCTAAACCCAATGATTTCACAAAGCGCAAAGCAAAGACAACAAATTCCGGAACAAGGAAACACTATTTTAATCTGTCTCAACAATTGTATTATAATTAGTAAAATAAAATATAATTAGTAAAATAAAAAAGAATAAATCCAAAAGGAGACAAAAAAAGAGGTTAGAGACAGCTCAATAAATTCTAAGTATTTTATTTTGAACTCTTAAAAAACTATTCAACTTGAGTTAGGAGTACTAATGAAAAATTTTTTATGTGAAGAAGGAAAAAGGTAAAAATTAGAGTTTAATTCTTTATGGATCCATTTATCTTTCTATTTCTATCTATATAGATAGAAATTATATAAATTAAAATCATTTTTTCTTGAGCCGTATGAGGATAAAACCTCCTATACGTTTCTAGGGGGGCATTTTTTATCTACATCTATCCCAATGAGCCATCTATCGAATCGTTGCAATTGATGTTCGATCCCGAAGAGAGGGAAGAGATCTTCGAAGAGTTGGTTTTTATGATCCAATAAATAATCAAACTTATTCAAATGTTCCTGCTATTTTATATTTCCTTGAAAAAGGCGCTCAACCCACAGGAACTGTTCATGATATTTTTAGTAAGGCAGAATTATTTCAAGAAAGAATTTATAATTGATTTTTGACAAAATAATAATAATAATAAAAGGTAGGCTCACCGGTAACTATCTTTGTGTAATTATTTATTCAAAGTTAGTTTTCTTCTTGTTATATTCATACTTTTTTTCTTAGTGTAGCCCCCCTCTTTTTTTTTTTTTTTTTTTGGGGGGGGGGGGGGGGGGGGGGGGGGGATCTTTCTTGTCTTTGTATTGCACCTTTCTTTTTTTTTGTCGCTCCAATTTCTTCTTTCTTATTTATGTTGTGCTAATCCAATACAAATTTCGAATTCTTGCCCCGCAAAAGTATAGGCAAGGAACTTGGGTCTTGATTTTGAGAACCCGTAGGCCTATCTCTATCTATAAATGTCATCAAAATCTGGGTTATTAGTGCGGCTCAAACAGGTACCAATAAATCTGAAGCAAACCCATCTTAATGATTGGTTTGGGCTATTCTGAATGGAATAAAATAAAAGAAAGAGTGAGAATTCTTTTTAGACATCAGAACTATGATTGGAAGTCTTGGTATCTAAGGGTTCCTAAGAAACACTCCATTTTGACTCCTAAGGTTAAAGAAAGTATTCTAAAAAGTCCATAAAGAGAATTATATACCTTTCTTAATAGTGTCTACTAACTATGTCTACAATGAAATTAGATTGGATAGGCTGATAAGAAATTCATTTAATAATTGTGGAAAGAACTAAAGATACTTTGTATACAGAGCCACTATAGGTTCTGAGTGCTCATAAATTGAATCAGAATGGTTAAATTTTTATTCTATTTCATTATCAGAATGGTTCAGCGGTAAAGTAATGCAACATAATTTGGAGAGGATGGAAATTTTTTTGATGCATGTTGTTGGAAAAGCCAATATAACAAAGGCCCAATGGTCCATTACTTTGTATTTTACTATTATTTTCTCTCATCTCTTTAGTCCCACATCATGTATAGGACTTTCCTCTCTCTCTCTTTCTATCTCCTAAAAATATGTACTCATACTTTATATTTGATACCGAAGAAATTACATACAAGGTTCACGTTTTCCTACATGGTATCAGAGCCACCGGTCCTCCTTGTGCGGCCTCTATTTTCTTAACTGCCTACCTTGGGCGGTCTCCTTTCCGTCGGCTCGGCGGGCTCCTCCTCTCTGTCCGCTTATACACGTACTACTCGCCGGAGAGCTGTTTTCTATCTGCCTGCTACTCGGCGGGCTCCTCTCATTTTCTCTCCCCTTTTTCTCTCCTTCCTCTATTGCTTTTAGAGCCCTCCATGTTGGGACCCAACCTTTGTGTTGTTGCGGTCTGCCTCCTTGATACCCGCTGCGACCTGCTCCATATTCTACGGCCTCGTCTTGCCGCTCGACTTCTTCTGCTCGCGGCTTCTAGTCGTTGCTCTCCGCGCGACCTCCTTTCTAGTCGCGTCTTGCGCGACCGCCTCTTGCGCCCCAGCGGCTTCTAGTCGCAGCTATTTCTAGTCGTTGCTATCTACTCGTCGCTCTATGCTTCTCTTGTTGTTGGCGGCTTCTCCTCTTCTCGGCATGCTCCGCGCGACCTAAGTGTTCCTTCTGTGGCAAGGACGGATACCTTGAAGCTACGTGCTATCGCAAGCATGGTCGTCCCCCTCGTCAGCTGGCCTTTGTTGCTGCCACAGACTCCTCTACACTTCGTACTGACCTTGACAAGGTTCGACTTCAGCTCCAGCATCTCCAGGGCCTGCTCAGCCGCCCTCCTGGCTCGGTTGCCTCCGCTGCCTCCATTTCCAATGAAGGTATCGCCTGCCTCTCCACTGGCACGCCATGAATTGTGGATTCTGGTGTCACTCATCACATCACCTCTGTTCGACCACCCCACTACTTGTCCTCTCCTCATCCGAAGTACATTACTGTGACCAATGGGGCAACTGTCGTTGTCTCTGGCTGTGCTGATATTCCTCTTACCTCCTCGCTTTCCCTGCGCTTGATTCTTCATGTTCTGAACTCTCTATTCAATTTACTTTCTGTTGCTCGTCTAACTGCTGACTTACATTGCTCTATGACAGTTACTTATTCTTCTTTTTTGATACAGGATTAGCAGACGCGGACTATCATTGATAGGGGACGACTGCAGAACGGGCTCTAACTTCTTGATGACTCTCCTACTCTCCTCGCATATGTCTCCTCCGAGAATTGGCATCGGCGTCTTGGTCATGCTCCTCTCCCTGTCCTCCAGAAGGCTCTTCCCGATATCTCTCTTCCTGCTTTTCGATGTGAAACATGTATTTTTGGCAAACAGTCTCGTTCATCTTTTTCATCTCATTAAAGTCGGAGCTCTGCTCCTTTTGTTTTGGTACACTCCGATATCTAGGGTCCGTACAAGATTCCTAGTATTTTTGTCTACTGTTATTTTCTTACCTTTATAGATGATTATTCCCGCATGACATGATTGTATCTCCTTCGTGATCGTTACGAGCTTCCCTGCGTATTCCGGGTCATCTTGCTTGAGACTCGCACTCAATTCTCCGTGCCCATCAAAACTCTTCGCAGTGATAATGCGTGCGAGTACATTGGTCATGATTTCGCGACCCTCTGCTCCGAGTTTGGGGTCATTCATCAAACGTCATGTGCTTATACCCCTCAGCAGAACGGTATCGTGGAGCGTAAAAATCGTCATCTCCTTGATGTGACTCGCTCTCTTATGCTTCAAATGCGGGTTCCTAAACCCTATTGGCACTTTGCACTTTCTATGAACTGTTTTCTCATCAACCGTCTCCCGTCCTCCGTCCTCCACAATGTTACTCCGTCCAGCCTCCTATTTCCCTCCACTCTGGCCTACTCTTTTACTCCCCGCATCTTTGGGTGTATGTGATACGTTCACACCCTAGACCCGTCTAAGGACAAGTTGGATCCCTGTGCGGCCAAATATGTCTTTGTGGGCTATTCGCGCACTCAAAAGGGCTACGTGTGCTAATCGCTCATTACCCGCAAGGTCACTATATCTGCTGATGTCACCTTCTAGGAGGATCTTCCTTTCTTCTCTGCTCTGGATCCAGCACCATTTCCTGAGCCCGTCGTGCGCCCTATCATACCTGTTTCTGAGCCCGTCGTGCACCTTTATCCACCATCTCTCCTTCCTGCCCAACCTCCAGCTCTTTCCCAGCCGCCTGTCATCCAGGTCTATTCTCGCCGCTCTTCTCGTCTCATTGCCCCACTACAGTCGGCTTCAACCACTAACGCTCTGCGGTCTGCTGCTCCGGCTCCAGTCTCCACCACTCATCCCATGGCGAATTATGTCTCTCTTCATCGCCTCTCTCCGCCACTTCGTCACTTTGCCACATCATTATCCTCTATTTTTGTGCTTAATTTTGTGCATGAGGCTCTTCAACATCCCGGCTGGCGGGCCGTTATGGAAGAAGAAATGACGGCCCTTTGGGCTAACCAAACCTGGGTCCTCGTTCCTTTACCTTCCGGTCATACACCCGTTGGGTGTAAGTGGATTTTTGTCATCAAACACGCTCCTGATGGCATCATTGACCGTATGAAGGCCCTCCTGGTGGCCCGTGGCTTCACTCAACAACCGGACCTTGACTATGAGGAAACCTTCTCTCCGGTGGCCAAGCTCAACACCGTTCGCGTCCTTCTCTCAATGGTCGTGCATCTCCACTGGCCCCTTCATCGGCTGGATATCAAGAATGTGTTCTTGAATGACGATCTTCAGGAAACCGTCTGCATGCACCAACTTCCCGGATTTGAGACCACGGGAGAGTCACGTATGTGACTTCTGAAGAAATCCATTTATGATCTCAAACAATCCCCTCGGGCGTGGTTTGACAAGGTCAGTAAGGTTATTCGGTACATAATGTTTCACTCGGAACTCAGCAGACTTCTCCATATTCACTCGACACCGGGAAACAAGAACTGTTCTTTTGTTAGTTTATGTTGATGACATCCTACTTACTGGGGATGACTCAAAGGGGATTCAAGCGGTTAAACAACACCTTGACGCCGTGTTTCAGACAAAAGACCTGGGGCATCTTCGCTACTTCCTCGGTCTTGACGTTGCAAGACATCCGGATGGACTTGTCCTCTCCCAACGGAAGTATTGTCTTGACCTCCTTAAAGACGATGGCCAATTTGGATGCAAGCCGGCAATTACTCCAATGGATGCAAATCACAAGCTATGTGCTCATGCCTCTGATGCTGATCTGCTTCTCCAAAACCCGAAATACTATCGACGCCTTGTGGGAAAATTGATCTACCTAACGGTCACAAGGCCGGATATATCGTTCGCTGTTGGGGTCATCAGTCGGTTCATGCATGCTCCCCGGGTCTCTCATCTTCAAGCTGTGGAACGTATTCTTCGATAACTTAAAGCAGCTTCGCGTCAAGAACTGGTTTACAAAACCTCCACCTCTATTCCAACATTGGTTGCATATTCAGATGCCGATTATGTTGTCTCCTTGGACGATCGGCGGTCAACCAGTGGTTTTTGTACATATTTTGGAGGTCATCTCATTACATATTTTCTGAGACAACATTGGTTGTCTCAGAACTCACATGGCTTGAAAGCCTCCTTGCTGATCTCGGGGTGAAACTTCCCTTTTTTTGTTGTTCTATTGTGTGACAGTCAAGCGGCCATACACATAGCAAAGAATTCGGTCTTCCACGAACGCACGAAACATATCGAAGTAGACTGTCATTTTATTTGGGAGAAAGTTCAAATGAAAAAACTAGACTTAAAGCATGTTTCGGGAACTGATCAAGTTGATGATATTCTCACAAAGGCTTTATCGAGTACCTTATTTTATCAGTGTCTGTCCATGTTGGGTGCATATGACTTGTACGCTCCAGCTTGCGGGGGAGTTTTGGAAAAGCCCATATAACAAAGGCCCAATGACCCATTACTTTGTATTTTATTATTATTTTCTCTCCTCTCTTTAGTCTCACATCATGTATAGGACTTTCCTCTCTCTCTTTCTCTCTCCTATAAATATGTACTCATACTTTGTATTTGATACCGGAGAAATTACATACAAGGTTCACGTTTTCCTACACATATAAATGAAGAAAAATAGGAACATTAATATAAAATGAAGATTTCGTGTGCAATCAAAGACAGAATCAAGAGAGGGATCAAGCAAGATCAGTTCTTGTCTGAAATAATGCAAAAGGTGAAGAATGAGCAAACAAAAGCTTTTGTTCTCGAAAATGGGTTACTATTAATAAATGAAAGATTGTGAGTACCTGATGCAGATAATCTGAAATCAGAAATACTATATGAAGCACAAGTTATACGAATCATCTAGGACGAACAAAAATGTATCATAATTTAAAACAAAAAATGTTGGTGACTTGGAATGAGGAAGGTCATGATTAAATACATATTTAAATGTCATACATGTTAAATCATCAAGTTGAGTATCAAAAGCCCAGTGTTACCAACAATCTCTACTTATTCTGGAATGAAAGTCAGATGATATTGCAATGAATTTTTTATGGGTCTACGAGGAGCAAGGCAGAAAAAATGCTATTTAGGTCATTATAGATCTTTTGACCAAGGTTGTAAATCTTATCCTTATGAAGAAAGATGGACCGACAGAAATATTGGTTGATCGATATATTGACATAATAGTCAAATTGGGATACAATACCTTATGAAGAAGGATGGGCCAGTTTACAACTCTCTTATCTAGGACGTTTGGGTTTCAAGCCCCAGTCTCAACAACCCACCATTGGAATTAGAGGCTGCGGTCAATCAGATTCGTGGAGATGGATTGGGGTCACTGGTCTGCAGACCTGCAGCGCACTCACAGTAGACCGGGACGTTACATAAAAAGTGCACTTGTCTCAAGAAGATGCGAGAATATTTGATAATAGAGCATCAAACAAGGATTTTGACAAAGTCATGCGAAGTGCTTGCTAGTTGATGAGAGAGTTCTCTCTAAGCTCTCTAGGAGTACTCGCAGGCTTCCTTAAAGTATCCTTCATTGTGAGGAGTGCAACATCAAGTGTAGCCAGTCGAGGATCCGCCTCTAAAGTAATAAAAAAAACTCTCATGAATGCCTTCTAAAGTTCTCTTCAATCATTTATGATTTCTCTTTAGCACCTGAAAGTCAAAGGAAGTTCAACTTTCAGATAGCTCCCCACAGAGAACTTGTCGGCCCACTCAAGAGAATTGGGAGTACTAGCATATATCAGAGCTAGCTTCCAAATGCTCATCATACGAATGTTCGTGCAACGGTAAACTTTTGTATCCCCTGTAGAAATCCATGTAACCTGACCACAGTTTTATGGCGTCGGGCAGTTATTTTTGTAGTCTGCTCGCCGAATAGGATTTGGAGTAGTATAAATATGGGTGAACAGTAGAGAAGATGGACATTGAAACCATCTCAAAATTTCCTGAGATCTCGCATGGCCCTTTGCTTCTCTCATGTGACCATTCTGATTGCAACACATTTCTAATAAATAAAAGCATGCGTGACAAAAGGTTTGCATTGTACGAAGTCAATTCTCAATGGTCCCACTTCTCGTGGGCTCGTTATCTCTTTTTATTTTTCTTGCTCACTACTCACGAACCATATATTCTCCATCACGCAGTATCATTATCCCTCTAAGAGTGTGGAAGGTTGGGGTTTGTTTGACTTTTTCCCAACATGCATATATGCATACAAAAGTATGTACGTATGCACCATATTTATGTGTGCATTTATACAAATATATATGTCTATATCTATATTATATTAAAAGGAAAAACAATCTTTGGTGAAACATTCAACTTTCTGATTTTACCCTTCATTATTACAATTTTCATTTTCTTTAATTTATGTGTTTTTTCTTTAATTTTTGAAGTGTTCTTGTATAGACAAAGCTCCCTACCTGCAATAAAAATGCGCTCTTCGCCACTCGCAAACCCCCGTGCACACGATAAAAATGACCAAAATCGAAGTATAGCGCTCGAGAGTTTGCGAACGAAGAGAGAGTTCGAGCAATGTCGTGGGCAGGGTACTATCGTGTGGGGCACTGATGACCCCCTGTGCACTGTCGCAATCAGGGTACGTCGCGGTTGGTTGTAGGGGCGGAGTCCGGGCTTGTCACTCGTATGTATATATACAGATATGTATGTATATATGTATATATAGAGATATGTTTGTATACATTGTTGCGGCGAAAAGCGTCCCCAAGGTCTATGTTCAGCTGCGAACTACTAAAAGATGAAGGAAACAGGAACGACAAGTGATCGGGTACTAGTAATGAATAGCTGGAGGAAAGAGCAGAGAGGGAGAGAGGAAGAGGATTGTTGTGAACGCAGGCACTGGACTTCCGGCAACTGCAAACCTTAGTGGGTCGATGATTTTATTAATTGAATGCTCGGCTTAAATCATGTTAAGAGTACATCAAGTTACATATAGAAAACTGTAAAACGTAGCCTGTTGATAGAGAGCTTGTGGTCTCGAGCGGGGGCGTTCACCCCTACCGTTGTCTTGGTTACGGAAGAGTGTTCACTCACACTCTAGCATAGAGTTCACCCGAGCTCTTGTAGAAAGTTTCGACAACTGTTGTAGTGAGAGTTTGTTGCACATTGCCTCATTGACTCTACTCCCTTCTGGTCTGCATCTAGCCCCTATTTATAGGAATTGGGGGCTACCCGAATGTGCAGGATCGGGAATCTCGGGCTGCCCGTAAAAGGAAGGAAGGCGGTCACTGAAGAAGAGTTCGCGCAAACTCCCAAACGGGAAGTTGCACGGCCTCGAGCGGTCACTAAAAGAGAAGTCACGCAGACTCCAAGGAGAGACACTGCGCGCCCTTGGGAGGCAACCAAAGGAGAGGCCGCGCAGACTCCTGGACGAGAGACTATGCGCCCTTGGGCGACCAACAAAAGAGAGGACGCGTAGACTCTCAGACGGGATGCGGCGCGGCCATCGAAGTCCACCATAGGAGAGGCCACGTGGAATTTCGGATGGGAGACCGTGCGCCCTTGAGCAGATACCAAAGGAGAGGCCGTGTGGACTCCTGGACGGGAGACCGCACTCCTTCAGGCAGCCAACAAAAGAGGTTGTGCGGACTCTGAGACAGGAGACTGCGCATGCGCCCTTGGGATGCCACCAAAAGAGAAGTGCGAATTTGCAGAAGGGAGACCGCGCACACTTACTAAGGAAAACCACATAAGGCTTAGGCGGGCACTAGGAGTGGTCACCTTGGAAGAGGTAATTGTCGACATGTGGGTAAACAGATGACCGTATTTTTGTCGAAAATGTTGAGGTGCAAATGGACGTCGACGACGAGAGTACATCCCATGGTGGTGCAACGGTGGATGGAAATTTTGATGGCATTTAGAAATATGATTTATATAACCAGGGGAAGGACAATCAAGAAGAGAATTCTCTTTATGTCATATCACTTGGGTAAGAGAGGAGATGAAACTTGGGTTTGTATTTTCCCCTTCGATGAAGCGGTTAGCTCTACTGATGAGGTCCTCATAGGACTCAGGAGGCTTGCAGCACACTTCAAATTTGAACAGTCCTTGCAATTCGCATACTAAAGCAACTTGACACATCTTCTGATCAACATCATCGATGTCAAAAAAATCATCTTGAAATCTATCAATATAGTGAGAAAGACTCACAGCTTTGCCTTGTTTGATTTGGAAAAGTGTTAGAAGACCTCTCTTTTGTTTCTTCCAGGTGGAAAATTGCAGCAATAGTTCCCTTTAAGAAATTTGAAAAAGAGTTCATGGATCAGAATGTTAATCGATAAAACCAATCCCTAGCTCTCCCATTAAGGGTCATGGATAATAGTTTTTTGTGGATGTCATCAGATGGATCCCGAAGAGGAATTGCAGAATCAAAATCTTGTAGATGACATGATGGATCTTTTATTCCTATGAATTAAAGAAGATTAGGCACTTTAAACCCAAGTGGAGTTTGTTCCCAATGGATCACATCAGAAAAGGGCGAAGGGTCTTTTTCTTCTGTTGAAGGACAAGCAAGTTCACTAACTCGCCGAGTATGAGTACTTGAATAAATACTCAGATGAGTACTCTCAATCACCTTACAATGCTCGCGAGTAGCATCAGAGAACTCCTTTGCGTCAGGTCGCAACATATACTCAGCATGGTCATCAGATGATTTATCATCAGTGGCTTTTTCTGTCATGAGATGGCTTTTTGGTTGACTTGGGTTTCCCAACTAGTCATCCTTGACTTTGAGCATTTCGCGCTTCTTCTTCGAACCATCAACCTTCGTCGTGGGCTCCTCGTAATCTTCAACCTCCTTCTAACATGTATTTCTAGATCATTGGAAGGGTTTTCAGAAAACTTTCATGACATATCCATTAGGACAAAATTGTCGAAAAAGAAAAGTTATGAGAACTTCCAAACTGAGTTGAATTTGGGTGATCTGAGAGCACGAAACGAACTTGAAAGGGTTCACCCGGTTCGCCAATAAAAGGACAACTCTGAGAAAATTTCGAACAGGTATTATGGGCAAATAATGGGCGGTCGGATCAAATGTCATGACCGTTTTACATTTGGATGCAATTTCGAACTAAATCCCGCATCTACATTCCTGTCCATCGACCACTCAAGATCAGATACCTAATGGTTGAATTCTGCTCAAACTCTTCTTTGGTAATCGCACCACCTGCAGTGGGGTCGAAACCTTCGGGTAAATTTGGCTGTTGTTGATGTCTACGTCCAACCATCATGACGACTTCTTCAATCACTTGATTCCACGCTCACCGCACCAGAAATGTTGGGGATAAAAATGTCCCCAAGCTTTATGCCCAACTACAAACTGCTAGAAGACGAAGGAAACAAGAACAAAAAGTGACTGAGTACTAGTCACGAAGGGCTGGAGGGAAAAGCAGAGAGGGAGAGAAGAAGATGATTGTCGCGAACAGCAACACCGGGCTTCCCGTAACTGCCAATCTTAGTTGCATGTGATTTTATTAATTGAATGCTCAGAATACATCAAATTCAGATTGCATCAAGTTACATATAGAAAACAGTAAAAAGTAGTCTGCTGATGGAGAGCTCCTGGTCTCGGGAGGGGAAGTTCTCCCCTACTGTTGTCGTGGCATCGGAAGAGTGTTCGCCCGTACTCTAGCATAAAGATCGCTCGAGCTCTTGCAGAGAGTTCGACAGTTGTTGCAGTGAGAGTTTGATGCACCTTGCCCCCTTGACTCTGCTCCTTCTGGTCTACATTTGACCCTATTTATAGGAATTAGGGCTGTCTGGACGGGAAGGCTCGGGAATCTCGAGCTGACCGAAAAAAGGAATGTCGGGCGATCATTGAAGATGAATCTGCACGGACTCCCAGACTGGAGGTCGTGCGGCCTCGAACGGTCACAGAAAGAGAGGCCGTGCGGAATCCCCGGACGGGAGACCACACGTACTTGGGAGGCCACCAAAGTAAAGGCGGTGCGGACTCCCAGATGAGAGAACACGTGCCCTTGAGCGGCCACAAAAGGAGAGACCACGCGGACTCCCAAATGAGGGACCACGCGCCCTTAGGAGGAATCAAAGGAGAGGTCGTGCGGACTCCGGGATAGGAGGACGCGTGCCCTTGGGCGACCACCAAAGGACAGGTCACGCAGACTCCCGGACGGAAGACCGTGCGCCCTTGGGTGGCCACCAAAAGAGAGGTCATGCGGACTCCCATACGGGAGACCACACGCCCTTGGGAGTCCTCCAAAAGAGAGGCCGCGCAGATTCCCGGGCTAGAGATCGCGCTCCCTTGGGAGGCCACCAAAAGAGAGGCTCCCAGACGGAAGACCGCACGCACTTTCCAAGAAAAATCGCTAAGACTGAGGCGGGCACCTGGATCGGACGGCTTGGAGGAAGTGATTGCTGCAATCAAGGTAAATATGTTTTGTGTGTGTGTGCAAATTTACATACATATCATATATGAATATGTTTCTGGATACATACTTACACCTTCATTTTATGAAGGCAACAAGTACGATTTCCACCACCAGAAACCAACACTTGCCACATGTTTTATAGAACTAATACATGAATATCACCGAAACAACTTAAACAAAATGGGAATCCGTGTTTAATCAACATTCCCTTATAAGATTGCATTATGAAGAATGAGAAAAATAATCAAAACTAAGAAGTCACACCAACCCCATTTTTAAATGTTGTATTATTCCCTCTAGCGTGCCAGCAATTTTAATAAATTCAGTTGCAGCCCGTGAATCAGGTCCCTGTACATAAACGTAAGACCATTCAAAACCAAAATTTCTTAAATAAAACAAGAGAAGTCAAGAAAATGATAAAATTTTGAAGCATTAAAACATATTCCATAATTGAACTTCCAAAGTGCAAACCATTTGATGTGAAACTCTAATATAAAATTTTCCTAATGGACGCTTCTAAATTGAGGTGAAATTAACACTTTGATACTGGAACTAATGAAACAAATTACTTGCTCTTGACTAAGAAAAAGTTAATAAAGAAGGACAGGCCAATGCACATAGCTCCTGCTTACCACGAAGTTTCAGTGGAACCTGCAAATTATAGGTCATAGAAGTGCAAAACTAACTGGTGTGCCTAGATCCATTCTTTAGGAATGAGAGTCAAAAAACTCGGAATAATAATGTACACGAAAGCTTATCTTGAATACTATACATATACGGGGGAAAACTACAAGAGATACACGTAGGACTAAATTGCTCTTGGTTACGAATGGACTTTGACGTTCATGGAAGCTTTGGGTGCGCAATGGCTCTCCTCATGTGATAAATTTGAAAATGAAGCAAAAAAAAACTTGGCAATACTATTTTAGAGATAAAAAATCAAGAATAAAAAACCTAAAAATATAATCAAAACACCCTCTCACCCGGTGCCCACTCACTCACATAGGCCTCTTCTATTTGAGTAAGATTAAGAAGTCAACACCGAAAAAATTTCCCCTCCAATCTTCTCTCTTGCCCCCCCCCCCCCCCCCCCCCTCTCTCATGTAAAGAGCCTCTCTGCCCAGATGCTTTTGATGATCTTATATGAGGATTCATGACTCATGAACTCTTTTAAAGAACTTCCTTTATGTTGTTATATAGAGAGAGAGAGCTTGATTCATATGTGAATAGAACCCGTGCGAAGACGGCGCGAAGAAGCGGCTGTCGGTGGCCTCGGGCTCACCCGTCCCCGGGCAGTCGGTGGCCGGCAAGCCCGAGGCCGCCGACAACCCTCTCTTCGCACAGTCTGCGATTTGCATTTTGACGCCGGACGCTGCATAGATGGGTGAGGACGGGAAGAACCAGGGAAGAAGCCTCCGACCCTCCGTGGCAACACAGGTCGCCGCTGGATCTGTCCCAGTTCAACGGCCACGATCCCCTCTTTGTATCTTTGCACGCCTTCTTAATTCGCACCTGATCTCATCCCTATATGATCAGCATTGTCGACAACCGGGCAACCAGCAGACATTTTTGAAATCTTAATTTTGCCTTCAAAGCAAAATTTGCAGCACAATTGAATTAAAAAAAATTTGAACCTACAGAGCACATTCGAAGATGGGTGGGGGAGGAGCGGGAGGAGGCAGACAACAAATGTGATGAAGAAGGCGACGAAGGTGGAAATGTTGATGTCAGTGGTAGTCAAACATGGACTCTGGCGGTGGTTAGACGTTTTATATAAGGAAAAATAAAACCTACATTGCAGTCTCAATAAAGAGGTAGAGGGGGAGAGGCGGCTATTGTGATTGAGGAGAAAGTTGCTCACGGAAGCGGTAGTCGGTTGCGGCCCAGTTACCCGGATGCAAAAGCGGCGGCGAGCCGTTAATCCATCGGGCAGAGGAGGCGGGCTCTGCACAGACAGTGATATGTTGGATTTACTCAGCCGCCGAAGTGTGTACAACCCTTCAAGAGAGGAAATCTACTCCTGGTCAGATTCCATACCAAGCTCGGTGAAGAGGCGGGCCATGAAGAAGAAAGAGACGGAATCTTTCTTCCTCCATAATCTTGAGACCCACTACTCAACGCTGCTCTTCCAGTGCCCAACTCACCAGAGAAATTCATTAAGCACCTATTTCTAGGGCAGTAGGATCAAGTATTCACAGGTTATTGTGACTTTATTATTATATATAGCAATAAATGCATTTTAAATGGAAGAAAATGGGTCAGAAAACATGTGTACTTCATATACACCGCTTAACAATATACTTTATTGGCCAAAATAGTATCTTGCTCGAGAAATCGGTTTGACTTTGTGCTTAAATATAGCCAAATGCAAATTTTACTTTAGTTTTACATTTTATTTATTTATTTGGCTTTTATTTTATTTATTTGGCTTAATTTATTTATTTACCCCCGCTCAAGAATTTATCACCCATGCACGATAGGACATTGAACCATCGGAAGTAAACGCATGAGTTCAATACTGTGTGCAAGGACATTGAGTGACAATCTAGTATTGACGCAGTTGCACAATATCCTTATATATTAGTTATAGCGTATGGAGGGCCTCATGCAGCCGCAGCAGTACTCCTGTCATGACAATGCCCCTGCCGTGACAATTCATCTGTCCTTGCACGGTCTCTGGAGGATGGGGTTCGCCCGTATACGAAAGTATTCCCTCAGCAAGCATTACCACCGAGCGCAGCACTATAATTGTTGATTAATCTCCTATTGTGGTTGGTGGGAGTGCAAGCGGAGGGAGTACCATCATGCACAGGAAAATCCCATGCACAGGCAAATCCCATGCACCGGAAAGCAACCATGCACCGGCTACTCTCGGGCGAAGGGACTGTCATGGTTGAGGTATTGTCGCAGCCAATGTTGCACTGGCACTGACACTGACACGCGATACGCGGCATGACACGCAACTCGTCAATTCTCAAAAAATACCATATTTTGACACGATGGGACACGTGTATTAAATATATGTTTTTTATAATTATGAAAATCCTAAAACATTTAACAAAAAATAAAAAATGAGCAATTAACAAATATTCAAATAAACTACGTCATTTTTAAATATTACTCATCAAATTTTCAAATGTAAACTTAACAAAAGGTCAAAAAATGATAGAACATCAACACATTATTATTATATATCATTAGTAAGAATTGTAGAGAAGTGGTTCAAACCTTATATATATTTCTTGAATATCGCAAATACAAGTATGAGTGCATATATATAGGAGAGAAGAGGGAGAAAACATCCTATATAGAAGATGTGGGACTAAACAAAAAGACTATAAATGGGCCAACTTATTGGGCCTTTACATTGTTTTTCCCTATATTCTCTAACACTCCCCCGCAAGCTGAAGCGTACAAGTCGTAGGCACCAAGCTTTGACAATAATTGATGGTACAATTTTCGTGATAATGCCTTGGTGAGAAGGTCAGCAACTTGATCAGAGGCAGGAACATTCTCTAGCTTCAACTTTTTCAATTGAACCTTTTCTCGAACAAAATGACGGTCGACCTCAATATGTTTGGTCCGCTCAGGAAACACAGGATTCTTTGCAATGTGGATTGTAGTCTGACTGTCGCAAAAAAAAATTGATGGTGAGGATAATTCAACTCCCAGATCCCCAAGAAGACTCTCAAGCCATGTGAGTTCTGATACAACATACGTCATCGCACGATATTCAGCCTTAGCGGATGAGCGAGCAACCACAGACTGCTTCGTGCTATGTCAGGTGATGAGATTTCCTCCAAAGTAAGTACAGAAGCCAATAGTGGACCGTCGATCGCCAAGAGAACCCGCATAATCCGCATCAGAGTATGCAATAAGACAGAGACGAGGATGACGTATACACGAGTCCCTGTCCAGGAGAAGTCTTCAGATACCTGAGAATGCGTTCGACTGTCTGAAGATGAGAAACCTGTGGAGTGTGCATAAATCGGCTGACCACTCCAACCACAAATGAGATACCGGCTCTAGTAACCGTTAGGTATATTAGTTTTCCCACAAGACGCTGATAGTACTCTGGATTTGGAAGTAGAAAGTCAGACTCGGATCCTTGAGCACATAAATTGTGGTTGATATCCATCGGGGTTTCCGCAGGTTTGTATACTGAGAGTCCAGCATCTTGCAGAAGGTCAATGCAATATTTTCGTTGAAATGGGACAAGGCCATCAGGTCGCCTTGCTACCTCAAAGCCAAGGAAGTATCGAAGATTTCCAAGATCTTTAATTTTAAATAGAGAGTTTAAGTGTTGCTTAACATGTTGTATTCCTGCGAAGTCGTCACCAGTAATCAAAATGTCATCCACAAAAACAAGAAATATGACTGTCGCAGTTGACTGATGACGAGTGAAGAGAAAGAAATCAGCCGAGCTTCTCTTGAAACCAACCTCAGGAACAATGTTACTAAACTTCTCAAACCATGCTCGAGGAGACCGTTTGAGAGCATAGATAGATTTCCGAAGCAAACATACACGAGACTCCCCCGTGGTCTCAAACCCGAGCGGTTGATGCATGTAAACAGTTTCAGTAAGGTCACCATTCAGGAAGACATTTTTGATATCAAGCTGATGTAGGGGCCACTGGCGATGAACAGCTAAGGAGAGCAGAACCCGAACCGAGTTTAACTTGGCGACAGGGGAGAAAGTCTCATCATAATCAAAGTCATATTGTTGAGTGAACCACTGTGCCACAAGCCGAGCTTTCAAGCGATCAATTTTTCCATCTGTTGTATGCTTGATTGTAAAAATCCACATGCAACCAACACAGCTATGGCCAGGAGGGAGGGAGACAAGATCTCAAGTCTGATTGCCCCATAAAGCAGTCATTTACTCATGTATGGCAGCACGCCACCCCGGACGCTGCAGAGCTTCCTGCACAGAGTTAGGTATAGAAATAGATGATAGAGAGAGCAAATGCAAGAAGAGGCGGGGAGAGACGATGTAAAGATACATAATTGGCCAAGGGATGAGCCGTAGAGGTTGATGTCGAATCAACAGGCCGCGAGACCACACCGATTGAGGGAAGCTGTTGCAGGGCATCAGAACGTGGAGTACGACGAGGGTAAACCTGAATGAGGGGTCGTTTGGAGGGGACTATCGGGAGAAGCGGAGTAGGTGTGGGAAGAAGAGGTGGAAGAGGAGATGTAACTGGAACTGAAATAGGTGTGGGAAGAAGAGGTGGAAGCGGAGACGTAACTGGAATTGTGCACCAAGGTAGAGGGAAAGGAAGAAGAAGAGGATCAGTAGGAGCGGTGTGATAGGGTTGGTTCTCATGAAAAGAGACATTAGCAGAGACATTAGCAGAGACAAACACCTTATCAGTGGCAGGATAATAACAGACATACTCTTTCTGAGTACACGAGTATCCAACAAACATAGTCTTGGTAGCACGAGGGGCAAGCTTGTCATTTGAGGGGCCAATAGTATGGACATAACAGGTACATCCAAACACACGAGGTGTGAGATAAAAGAGATCCTTGGATGGGTACAGGAGAGTCATGGGGGACACAAAGTGGAGGATAGACGAGGGCATGCGGTTGATAAGATGGCATGCAATGGAGACAGCAAAGTTCAAATAGAGAGGGGGAACCTGCATTTGAATCATAAGAGAGCGAGCAACATCAAGAAGGTGGCGATTTTTTTGTTCTGCAACGCCATTTTGTTGAGGGGTATACGCACACGAAATCCGATGTATAATACAAAACTCGGCGCACAGATTGGAGAAGGTTCGACCGGTATACTCACAAGCGTTATCAGTACGGATAATTTTAACACGTGGAAAACTGTGTGCGAGCGTCGGTAAGATAAGTACAAAACGTCGATGTGAGTTCGGTACGATCACGAAGTAAGTATAACCAGGTAACCAGCGAGTAATCATCACTAAAGGTGATGTAGTGGTAGACCGGCTAAAATTAAAGGGCTCTAAAATGCAAACTAATGAGTATGAGCCAATGTTTCGTGCACGTGCCAACATGAGAGCAATCCAAGTAGATCAACAAGCAAGTGATAAAACTTTAACAAAAAAAGATTAAGAACACGACATCCACAGTTTTGAGCAATTATTAACGTAAGAGCCTTTTATAACTTGCCAACGAGCGAGGCGCGATTCGATCAAGCGTGTCGGTAGAGATCAAACAAGTCAAACAACATATCAATACAATAGCATATAATGATTCCACGACCAAACTACAGTAATAGTTCAAAACCTAGCATCCAAATGAGAGAAATAAAATGTCATATACCTTGATTAGCTCGTGCATGCGGCTCGGCTTGGGGATGAAGTACAATGGGAGGGATATTTCAGTTGTGCCGGTGGATCCTCAGAGGGTTGCGGGTGGTAAGGGATGGGTGGATTAGGGCTATTGGGAACGTGGGGGACGAGATCCTTGGAGGTGGATCTAGGTTTGGGCTGGGTGTGGGTTGTGGGGCTTGGGGAGGGAAAACAGGGAAGGAGAGCTGCGGCTCTGGATGGAAGCGGGGCAGACTGTGGCGGGACGGCGAGGGCTGCAAGAGGGGGGAGGGAGAGGCTAGACCTGGATGGAGACGGCGGATCTGGAGGAGGCGGGGTGGATCTGGGCGGGACAGCGCAGGGCTGTAAGAAATGGAACAGGGGGAGCTAGACCTGAACGGGGACGGCGAATCTAGAGGAGGTGGGGCGGATCTGGGCGGCACCGCTCTTCGGAATCCACCGAAGAAGAAGACCGAGAGTTGCAGCACGGGCAACTTCGATCCCTTGAACCAGTCACCAACAAGCATATAAATAAGAGAAGGCTAAAGTAAAACTTGGGTTTCCGATCGGACGGCTATAAATTTTCGGCCCGATCGGGGGCTAAATACATCAAAATATAAAAAAAACTAATATATCAAATTTGCTCGGAACGACCCCCCGGGCGCATCCACGGACTCAGATCGCCCAACCGGGTCGTCGATCACCGCCTCCTGCGGGAATAGACACGTGCGTGTCGTCGATCGCCATCAACTCCCCCTGACTTGAAAGCAGTCATCTCCAGTGAGTGAAGATGATCGTACTCTCGGCGCAAGTCCGGGGCGAGTCTCTCGAGCTCCTCAACAGCAATCCAAGAGTCGTCGAAAGTCGGGCGAGCAGACCAATGGACCAAGTACCGCAGGACCGCCAATTCGCCCATCGTCGTGAAGTCATGGCCAACGATCTGTAGTGTATCTCTGGTAGGCGACTGTCGTAGCGATGTATCTCCGTCAGAACGAGGTGCCACAAGAACTGTCTGCTGAAGAGGGGGATCCCCCGAGCGGTGCTCCATCGTCCGCGACTGCCTGGGCGAGGTGGGCGTAGGTGCACTGGAGGGGTGAGGGTCAGGTTGGGGCTCAAGGGCCGGTGGAGATAACGGATCCGCGTACACTCGCTCATCATAGTATGGGGTCAGATTCTCTACATTGAACACCCGGTGAATCCCCATTGTTGGTGGTATGTCAACTTCATACGCGTTCGTACTAATCCGTCGAGTGACAGTGTAGGGGCCCATCCGACGAGCACTTAACTTTTTTGCAGCCCCCTGGGGGGACCTCTCAGGACGAAGGCGTATCATAACTTGCTCCCCGACGTCAAATGTTTGCTCTCTCCTGTGCAGATCGGCCTGAGCCTTGTAGTTTTCATTACTGGCCGAAATCTTCCTTCGGACTGTCTCATGTAGTGTGTGTGTATGCTGGATGAACGACTCGGCGGACTCACTAGGTCAGGCTCCTAACGGGACGTCCACTAGGTCAACGAGTTTCCTAGGCTCATAACCTAATATGACATGGAATGGACTCAGGCCCGTGGTCCTATTGATCGAACTATTGAATGCAAACTCCGCAATAGGCAGGACCGAATCCCAGGTGGCCGGACTATCCCGAACTAGACAACGCAACATGGTCGCAAGGCTTCGGTTGACAACTTCAGCATGTCCATCCGTCTGTGGGTGGTAGGCGGTGGAGAACTTCAGTGTCGTGCCGGTCTTCTTCCACAATGTCTTCCAAAAATAACTCGTGAAGCGAACGTCACGATCGGAGACAATAGAAGTGGGCAGCCCATGGTACTTGAATACTTCCCTGAAGAACAGGGCTGCCACGTGGAGGGCGTCGTACGTCCTATGGCAAGGAATGAAGTGGGCCATCTTCGAGAAGCGGTCCACGACGACGAAGATCGAGTCGAACTTCCGCAAAGTGCGGGGGAGTCCAATTACAAAGTTTAGACTGATGTCTGCCCAGGGCCGATGAGGAATAGGCAACGGAGTGTATAGGTCGGTGGGTTGTCGAGTTCCCTTCTCCGTCTGGCAGATTCGGCAA
The DNA here is from genome assembly GCA_039583875.1 of Platanthera guangdongensis. Taxonomy (NCBI): domain Eukaryota; kingdom Viridiplantae; phylum Streptophyta; class Magnoliopsida; order Asparagales; family Orchidaceae; genus Platanthera; species Platanthera guangdongensis. The sequence goes on from CM077156.1 coordinate 115,346,762, forward strand.
TGTCGGACGACCCGCGTGACGTCCCTCTTCAAGCCAGGCCAAAAGAAGCGGTCCTCAACTAACGCAATCGTCTCATCCCGCCCATAGTGCCCCGCGGCTCCGCCCGCGTGAAGCTCCCAGATGAGAAAATCCCGAAGAGAAATCTGGGGTATACAAAGGCGAGACTCAAAAAACAGGTAGCCCTCAGAAATGATAAAACCCTCGCGGGGCTCGGGTGGGTCCTTAGATAGGGCAGAGAAGATACCGCCAAAATCAGGGCACTCGGGGTAGTCCTGGCAAACACGCTCAAATCCCTCAACTCACGCGTCCATGGTATGGAGGATGGTTACTCGGCGACTCAATGCATCGGCCGGCTTGTTCTCAATACCAGCGCGGTGTTTGAGAACATAGTGGTACTCCTGCATAAACTCCGCCCACTTTGCGTGTCAGTGTCCTAACTTCTTTTGTGAATCCAGGTATCGCAGGGCTTGATGGTCAGAGTACAGGACAAACTCCTTGTGTAGGAGATAGTGGCGCCAATATCGGAGCGCCTGTACGACAGCGTAGAATTCCCGATCATAATTGGAGTATTTCTGTCGGGCGTCATTCAGTTTCTCACTAAAGTAAGCAACTGGATGACCCTCCTGACTTAGTACTCCCCCAATGCTAACCTCGGACGCGTCGCAAGCCACCTCGAAAGCCTTGGAAAAATCCGGAAGGCACAATACCCCCAGTCGTTAGCCTTTACTTGATGCTCTCAAAGGCTCTGGTATCTGCTGCAGTCCAAACGAAATCTCCCTTGCGGAGGCAGCTCGTAATAGGGGCCATGATCGAACTAAACCCCCGAACAAACCTCCGGTAAAAGGTAGCGAGGCCGTGGAAGCTCCGGGCCTCGTGGATATTGGTCGGGACGAGCCACTCGCGAATAGACACCTTTTCAGGGTCAACGGAGATGCCGGATTGTGAGACGATGTATCCTAGGAACTGTATCGAGGATGTCAGGAATGAGCACTTCTTCAGATTGATGTACAAATGCTCCTTCCGAAGGAGATCAAATATCAGTCGAATGTGGTCCGGGGGTTCCGCGCGGTCCGGGCTAAAGATCAGTATGTCGTCAAAATAGACCATCAGGAACTTGCCCATGTAGGGTCGCAGGATCTGCGTCATCACCCTCATGAATGTGCTCGGAGAGTTCGACAGTCCGAACGGCATAACCAACCATTCATACAGACCATCCTTCGTCTTGAAGGTCGTCTTCCACTCGTCACCCTCTCGTACCATGATCTGATGGTATCCACTTCGCAGGTCGATCTTCGAAAATATTTGGGCACCAACCATCGCATCTAGGAGGTCGTCGAGGCGGGGAATCGAAAAACGATATTTCACTGTTATCTTATTGATGGCCCGACTATCGATACACATGCACCAACTCCCGTCCTTCTTAGGGAGGGATGGAACGGCACACGGGCTCAAACTCTCCCGAATAAAGCTTTTCCTAAGAAGATCGTCAATTTGTCGCTTCAATTCGGCATGCTCTGTCGGATTTAGGCGATAGTGGGGCAGGTTGGGCAAAGATGCCCCCGAGACTAAATCAATTGCATGTTGGATATCCCTCATAGGGGGAGCTCATCGGGGAGCTCCTCTGGCATGATGTCAATATATTCAGCTAGCAGGTGTCGAATGTCCGAGTCCACGCTCTCCACAGCTGTGGTGTCGCCAGAGGTCAAGGCGGCGGTCACCACAAACATGACTCCCGAGTCTAAACTCTCACGAAGAAAATCGCCCCTCCTCAGAACGTGCACCACAAACTGGTCTAGTTGACCCCGCACTAATAGATGACTCGACTTGGCCCTTGGTGGGATCCCTGGGCTGGGTCGGAGTGCGGGTGATCTTTCGTCCCTTGTCAAAGAATACGCACATGTTGGATCGGCCATAACACGTGGCGTCACGATCGTAAAGCCAGGGGCGGCCCAGGAGAACATGTGCGACGTCCATCGGGATGAGGTCGCACCAAACCTTGTCTTCAATGGACGCTAGGCGGACCGGCACAAGACATCTCTGCGTGACCTGAATGGCCGACTTGTCCGCCCAGTGGACTCAGTAAGGATGCGGGTGTGGCTCGGCGAAAAGCTGCATCGTCTCTAAACCCTTCTTTGTTACGATGTTCACACAACTACCGCTATCTATGGCGAGCTTGCAGGGGCCGCCCGCACTTTGAAAATAAGTGTAGAATATTGAGGTACGTCGTCAATCTTCCACAGTACGGGGTACGTGGAGGAGTCGGCGGATGACTCCCAACTCTAACTATCTCTCTGTGTCGCTCTCCCAACCGTCCTCGACCCCCGCGGTAATTTCTTCACTATAGTATCGTCAACTTCAACACCCGCCTCATCGTCACCCTCCATCAGAAGGTTCCTCGTAGGACACTGTGCAGCAATGTGCCCCCTGCCTGAGCATCGATAACACTGTCCGGGTCCGGGACTAGGGGCGGTCGGGATGATAGCCTTGCCCTTCGCATCTGAGGGGGCGCGGGCTGAGGCGTCTGAGCGATGAGTGGTATGCCTCGATCCGGTGAGGCGCAGGTAGTTCTCATACTCGAGTGCGAGTTGGAACACCTGCTCGACCGTCTCTATGCGGTGTGGTATAAGCTCTCTATGAATCTCAGCTCGAAGTCCCGCTCTAAATCGGGAAGCGGTCGCAATAGGCTCCTCCAAAATGTCGCTTCTCACTACTAACTCATCAAATCGTGTCATGTACTCGGCAACGGAAAGTGACCCCTGCCGCAACGCGTAGAGTTGGTCGAGGAGTTGATCACGATATGATGCGGGGAGGTACTTGTCCCTCAATCGCTGCTTCATCTCACCCCATCGGGTAACGGGATAATATTCATCCCTCTCGAGCGACCTCTCCACACTAATCCAGAACATCTTGACTTGGTCCAAAATCTTCATTTTAGCAAACCGAACTCGTCGTTCGTCATTCATCTCATACCAATCAAAGAAGTGATCCATGTCTAGGATCCAGTCACAAAAGGCCTTCGGGTCCAGGTGACCGTCGAAGGAGGGCGCATCAATTTGGAGGCGTCCGATGAGGTCGTCCTCAACCGGGGTGCGCACTCGGCGAGGTGCCACATACTTATCGCGTGGATCGTCGGAGTCGTACTCGTGTGGTGCGGGTGGGCCACGCCCATATCGGGTCGGTGGTAGGCGTGGCTCGTAGGGTGGCCGAGGGTTACCCCTCGGGGCGGGGTCGCGACGGTAATCATGTACCGGCTCAGGGGTGGCTCTCTACCTCGCCGATCAGGTAGAGGCGGGGCGTCTCGTGGGTCTTCCAGGGGTTCCTCATAACGGGGTGCTAGGGCTGGACCTCTAAGGGCTCCCAATTGATCGACTCTAGTGTTGACCCTAGCAATCTCGTTTTTAAGGGTGGCGAACTGCTCGAGGATTAAGTGCTGGAACTCGGGGGCCGTCATGTCCGAATTTGAACTGGTGGCCCGATCATCAGTGACGATTTGGTCAGACATCGGGGCTCGAAACAACCTACCACTACGGAGCATGCAAATGTGACTCGAAACCTCCCTCTAATACCAAATGATCCAGCGGGACGGCGAGGGCTGCAAGAGGGGGGAGGGAGAGGCAAGACCTGGATGGAGACGGTGGATCTGGAGGAGGAGGGGTGGATCTGGAGGAGGAGGGGTGGATCTGGGCGGGACGACGCAGGGCTGTAAGAAATGGAAGAGGGGGAGCTAGACCTGAACGGGGACGGCGGATCTGGAGGAGGCGGGGAGGATCTGGGCGGCACTGCTCTTCGGAATCCACCGAAGAAGAAGACCGAGAGTTGCAGCACGGGCAACTTCGATCCTTTGAACCGGTCACCAACAAGCATACAAATAAGAGAAGGCTAAAGTAAAACTAGGGTTCCCGATCGGACGGCTATAAATGTTCGGCCCGATCGGGGGCTAAATACATCAAAATATAAAAAAAACAAATATATCAAATTTGCTCGGAACGACCCCCCAGGCGCATCCGCGGACTCGGATCGCCCAGCCGGGTCGTCGATCACCGCCTCCTGCGGGAATAAACACGCGTGTGTCGTCGATCGCCATCAAAAGGTTATAAAGTATCGATAACCAAAAACACTAGGGATCTTATATGGTCCCCAAATATCAGAATGTACTAATGAAAAATGAGCATCGCTCTTAGTACAGGGAGAACTAAAAGAGACATGATGTTGTTTGCTAAAGATACATGATTCACAAAAAAAATTCCTGAAGAAGAACACCTGGAAGAGCTTTTTTCAGAATCTAAAGAGGAGCATGTCCAATACGATGATTTCAGTCAACGGAGGAGATAGTGGTAAGAGCATTAGGAGGAACATCAAGAAGATACAACTTGTTGGACAGCTGCCCTTGACCAAGTATAGTCTGCGTTAATCAATCCTGCACAATAAAAGAAGAGCGTGAGAAGGTTACACAACAGTCAAGGTCCTGAGTAAGACGGCTAACAGAGAGAAGATTAAAGGGGGACCCCGGAACATGAAGAACCAAGGATAAGGAGGGTGGGTAAGAGGTTGATGGGCAGCGCCGGAAACCGGTGTCGTGTCACCATTAGCCACAGTGATAAACTTGGGATAATCAGAAACTAAGCACTGCGACGGCTTCTGTGGAGAGAGATGAGATGTGGCACTTGAGTCCATAATCCAGTGAGAGCCCTGGGAGAGGCAAGATATCCCTACATCGGAGATCGAGGTCACGGATCCTGAGAAGCGACTGACCATCCCTTGGAGCTGTTGAAGTTGAGCACGTAGAGCAGCAATGTTGTCACCAGTGGTGGAGGGAGGTGTGGAAGTATCTGAAATAGTAAGTGAATCTGACGTCATGCGGACTGAACCAAGGAGCAGCGAGAAGGCAATCTGCCCGAGCGATTAGAACAATACTGCAAAGGAACAGGCACAGACCGCACAGCAAGAGCCCGGAGACTAGCCGGGCGAGAATAGAAGGCCGGCAGGCACAATAAGGCAATACTGTCCGCAGAGGCAGAAGAAGAGATCGTGCGGCAAGGACACACCAAGCGAACTTGCGACCAAGCTGCGCGGCAAGGAGAAACCGCTGCGGTCAGCAAGCAGCAGTGACGAGGAGAGATCGCACGCGACAGAGACAGCAGCGGCATGCGACTAGGAAAGATCACATCAGCAGCAACAGCGGCAAACCGCGCGGCAATTAGACCAAACCGCGGCAAACAAAACAATCCGCAGCGAACGGAGTACACCAAGCGGCCAAGCGGCAAGGAAGAGAGACTGTGCAGCAAGCAGACCGGGCGACACGCAGCCGGCAGACCTCGCGACAAGAAGACACGCAGGTAGAAAAGAGAAGCAGGCCGCTCGGGTAGACCAAAGAAGGCGCGGTCAGAAGACCAGGTCGTTCGATCAGGAGAAACGAGATGAGAGCGGTAAGAAAGTAACCGGAAAGCGGGGAGTCCGCCACGGATATAAACAGGTCGCAGCGGATAGGAACAGGCCACCGCGAATAGAATAGGAGGCCAGGCGGTTAGATCTAACCACGGGGAAAGGCAACTCGCGACAAGTGGAGACCAACCCCCGGAAAGAAGTAGAGAAGCCGCGAACACAGACGCGGCTTAGCGAGAAGGCGAGCCAGCGGCAAGGCGAATTCAATGAATAGCGGGTAGCGAGAAGAAGAGCTAGAGGCAGAGCCGAGAGGTTATAAAAAGGAGGGGGGAGGGAACAAAAAGTGGATCCACGGAAGGGAAGAAAGAGGCGGGTAGAAAAGTGGAGGCCGCAAAGAGGTGCGGCAAGAAAGGAAAAATAGACCGCCTGGTTAGCCGGAAGGCTGGGCGGTTAGAATAAAACAGGTCGGACTGATGCCTCTGATACCATATAGAGAAGTGGTTCAAACCTTGTACATACTTCTTTAATATCGCAAATACAAGTATGAGTACATATATATAGGAGAGAAGAGAGAGAAAGCATCATATACAGAAGATGTGGGACTAAAAAAAAAACTATAAATTGGTCAACTTATTGGGTCTTTACATTACTTTTCCATATATTCTCTAACGAGAATAATGGATTCTCAAACAAACTTTTTCATTCACTTTCAATATTCTTTTTTCTAGAAAAAATATTCACATCACTAGTAGATCCGCCTTCACTACTTGAAATGTTATAAGGGGGCAAAGACATTTTTTAGGAGCAAGACTCGATATTATAGCATTCACCTTTTCTTCTAGTTTTTTCATCTCAAGTAGATCACTACTTGAGACTTTTACATAATTTTCAATTCATTTTCTACCAATCTTTAACAAATGTGCTCTCACACTTTTATATAAACTTATAAAATATTTTTCACAAAAATTACACTTCCAAGACAAATTGTCTCCCTACTCACCATGAGGAGCTAGCTTAGGGACACGTGTATCCAACTGAGCGGGACACGTGTGTCCGATTGAGCGGGACATGTGTGTCCGATTGAGCGGGACACGCGAGTCTCACGTGAGCCAGCGTATCGAACTTCCGACATGCGTTCCAGGGAGTCATATGAGTGTCGAAGAGTCCGACACCGACACCCTGGGCATTTTGAAGTGTCGGTGCTTCATAGGTCGCAGCCGCATGGGGGGCACCATGTGCATTGTCACGCATACATATATATATATATATGGAAATTTTATGGGGACAATTAGTTTTCTGAGCTTAGCGGGAGAACCAACATCGTGGTCGTCCGATCCCATCCGACGGCCAAGATCTTTATAATTTTTATCGCCCGCCAGATGTCAATTTGCGATCATGATCTGCATGCCTCCCCCCTCCAAAACCTGCCATTCGCCTGCCTCCTCCCTCCAAAACCTGTCGTCCGACAACCCAGATCTCTCTGGATTTGCTCTTTCGCCGCCTCGGTCTCTCTCGATCTGCTCTTCCGCCCTCGTCGCCCAGATTTCCCAAGCTCCTTCCTCGTCGACGTCGACGACCGGTCCACCAAGCTCCTTTACATAGACGTGCCTTGTGAGGCCTTTAAAAAGTGTCCCTAGTATAAGGTCCCTAATAGGAAGAAAAAATCCAAGGACCGACACAATTTTCCTAATACAACTAAGCCTAGAGAATTTAGAAACAAGCTCACACATAATCGTAGGATAGTGGATTGAACAAAAAGAATGATCTCCAAAAAAATCTATATAAGGTAAACCAAAAGTGCAATCGCCAAAAGTGTGACTGACATCCAAGATGAATTACTCATCAGAGTCAAGTGCTTTATTCTGGAGTGGGGGCTCAAATAGAAGTGTAGCAGTAAACAAAAGTGGTGTGGTGGAAACTAAAGTAGTTGAAGCAGTTGATGGCGAGGTTCTCCCGGGTGCCCTAGGAACAAGACTATTTGTCTAGGGAAGGGAGACAATCTTGCGTCCACGGTGATCGAAGGAATGAGAATTTCTCATACCATCACGCATGAGACATCGGTCAAACTGTCATGATCGTCCTACTAAAATGTGGCAGACATCGATAGGGCGACATCACAAAAAATGGAATCTCAATACATGTCCCCGGTAGAGAACTCCACAAGACAACGATGAGTAATGGGCATAGTGTCATAGTCAAGTGATTACTGACCCCAGATAAGTGGTAGGGTTGTTCTAAGGGATGTGTCAAGTCCTAACGTCTCTACCATACGTTGAGAAACAAGGTCCTCCATATTACCACTATCAATAATAATGCAACAAAATTGTCTCAAAATGCGCGCAGTAGTGCGAAAAGTCGCACTCCTCCAAAAATGATGCTAAGTGGTCTCGCTAGGGGAAACTAAACTACAGAGAATGACACAAACTAAGTGTTTAACTTGCTCTTCTTCGACCTCGATAACGTTATTCGACTCAGGCTCGGACTTAGGCTTGGAACCGCTAAGGAAGACTCCATATCCATGCTCATGCCCATTAGTGGAATCAGTAATTGCGACAAAATGGTGTTGCGGGGACTTAGAAGATTTATGTCCAGACTCCATACACTTGAAGCATCGGAATACTCTAGTTTTGGGCTTGGAATCCTTTGGTTCCTTACATCGGGAGGGGCTAGTGAGAGAAGTCGAGGTCCCAAAAAAGACATGAGTGCGAGGGGTTCTAAAATCCTAGAAGTGGGTGCAGTGACGGTGGTGCTCGAAGTCGATATTTCAGTAGTCCTAAGACCAAATGTTCTCTTCAGAAGTGTGAACTCTACCATACAGGCTCTACTAGACACTTCATCCAAATATCTAAAGTCGTGCAACACAAGCTCATCCTAATAGAATAACGGGGCCCGTTTAGATAAAGGGACACTGTCATATCGTCTTTCTCATGAAAATCTAGCCTAGACTGCAACACTAAGAACTCGTGGGTGTACTCGTCCACGAAAATATTGTCCTATCGAAGGTTGTGGAACCTTCGATTTAGATTTTGCAGATAGTCTGGGGGGGACATCGCCTCCGTAGTTGCAACTTAAAGTCTACCCACGAGGTCATAAGGGTCAGGCCTAATGTGAATTGTGTGCGGCCTAGCATAACCCGCCAAACTAGTGCTAGCTCATTAAGCCTAAGGACATCATACTCGACCTGTTGATTCATAGGCATTTGCTTCCATGCCATGAATCTCTCCACGCGCTCGCACAGATCAGAGCATTTCTCGGTCATTGCGTGACCCTCAAAATCGCATACATTAAGCTTAACTTCATTATCCCAATGGAGATGGCGACGGAGTCCCGGTACAGGTAGTGCAGGCTCTGATGGCCTAGGATTTAGTTCCTCCTGCCTAGGGTTGTGGTAAGGTGTTTGAATTAGACCTAGGCGATGAGTGGCTTCTAAATTATTAACAGAGGTTCTTAACTCATTCACTATGTGATGATTATTTCTCATTATAGCAATGAGCGCCTCTATCGTATTCATCTATTCACTCATATGTTTAGTTAAATCTTCTATGTTTGTTTCTATTCGAACTATGTGACTTAATTTTTCTCCTATCGCCTAAGACTAAGGATTCAAAAAGAACTTTTTTAAAAGTAAAATCACAAACAATACTATTTTTTTCTTCAATGCAAGAACGAGCGAACCTTAAAACACATACAACTTAAATAATTTTTTGTTTTTAAGTAATTTTTTTGTTCAAAATTTGGATCGTCGGATTCACGATATGAGTGAATCCAACCTATCTTTGATACCAAATTGATGTATACCAAATTCACGTTGTTAATTTAAAAACATAAAATTCGAGTTCTGATTTTAAAATAAGGCGGCGCGAGCAAACTTTCACTAGTAATTTCAAATGATGACCGACCAAGAATTCGTACACGCGCATAAAAGGACAAATTTGTACGTAATCAGCTTCTGATTAATTCTTCCACAAGCACGGCTCAAGTGAGCAAACGACAATAGAGATGATAATTAATAGCAAACAGGAAATAATATTAACCTAGGCAATCAAACTCTAACTTTTCGATCAAATACAATTAAGCATAATATTATACTAGCAAAATACGAAGGAGACGGGGTAGAGAAGGTATACCACAAGTTGCGCCAGGTGGTGGCCTAAGGGATTTGGATGGTAAAGCTTGGAGGAGACTCTGACTGCAATAGGGAAGAGTAACCGGCTTTGGAAAACTGTCGAGAGTTGCACAGGAAGCTTGCGGGCTTGCCGCATGGAAGCAGGAGGACTGACACCGTCGGAGGCTACTGGAGGAAGGTTCTCCAGCGGTAGTTGGGCCCTCGGGAAGCTCCTTCAGAGTCGATCGAATAGGTAGCGTCCCTGGAGGTACGATGTCGGCGGTCTGGGCAGGAAGGAATGGCGGTGAGGTCGTAACCCTAGGCGACAGCCGGTGGAGAACAGGTCGTCGGAGCATTGGAAGAACTCCGGCGTCGGTGGCGCTGGCTGGCGAGAGGCGGGAAGGTGGCGTCAGGTGTCAGAAGGGGTAACAGGCGAGCGATGGCTGGAAGTTTCGAAAAGACACGAGGTAAACTTTGACTTTCTGGTTTTCCCCAACTACCGTGATCAGAGGGGCAGTTTTATTAAGGAAGGCTTTTTATTTCAGTTATAGGAGGATAGATTTAACGAAAATAAATAAAAGCTTAGTAGTGACTCTTGATGTTCAGGCTAACTCCCATATGTCCTTAATGAGACTAAATTAGATAACTCCCAAATAAATAATTTTGAAATTATATGTGATTCCAAAAACCTTTTCATTCAGGGTCTTATTGGTCAGTCGCGCTAATAAGTCGGACGAACGTGTGTGATGAAACAAAACAACAAAAACTAACAACGTGCACGGAAAATAAAAATAGGCATAATAAAGACGTACGCTACACAATTGTGACAGATAAAAAAATGATGTAAAGAAGCAACCTCGGGTTGCATCAGTCCCCCATCAGCGTTCCAGTGTGCCACTGTCCTCCGACTGTCGATTGGGTGTCGTCGACTTCGCCTCCCCATTCTGGTGACCCATCCAAGGTCATTTTGCTTGCAAGTTGTTGTCGACTTCACATCCCCATTCTAGCAAACCATCCAAGGATGTTCTACTTACAGGTTGTCGTCGACTTCAACCACTCTCTCTGTCAACATGTCGACGGGATTTTGTCTCTCCTCTGCGCGACGAACTTCAAAATAAATTGTCTTTCTCTTTCGTATCGTTTTAGTATCCTTGATCATATTAATTAGCTTAGATATATGCCAGCGACATCCATCTTCTCACTCTTGTTCAAATCAAGGACATCGTTTCCCATGGTACTGGCTGCCTCTTCTTCCTACCTCTTTTTTCTCTCTATATCCTTTGTATCCTTGAAGACCAGGTCTTCTGACTTCTTGATCCAATCTCATACATTCTGCTCCCTTGTTCAATTTTAACGTCTTGACCCACTCTCCGTCCTCCTCTTTGCACTGTATGCTGAAGATATCTTGCTCGCGGCCTCAGCGTCAGCCAGCACCTTGTCCAGAAGGTTTTTCTTCTCCTCGATCGCTAGTCTTGCAATCTCCAGAGCTGATTTTGGGGTGTTTTGCTGCTTCCCATATCTATCTTCTCACCTTCACTGGTATTCTCCCCGGGAAGAGGGAAGATTTGGGAAAGCGACGCCTTGTCCTCGCTTGAGCTAGAAGAATTTCCACCCGTGTCTGCAAGTTCTTCGGCTTTTTCCTACTCAAGATTTGTTGGAGCATGTATTCTGCATCTCTTGATTTGAGAATAGCAAATACTGTGATGTATTTGATCTAGTCTTTTCTATGTTTATAGTGGGCAGGTTGTACGTGTTGAATGAGGAGACAAGTCCTCAATCATAGGTATGATCCAAAGGTGTGTACACTTTAGAAAAAACAAAAACACGAGTTTTGTGTGCTAAACTTCAAACATAAATAACTTTCACTCTGGGAAGAGTTACGAAACAAGCCACCTCATTTCGGAATGAGAACAAAGTCATTTATAATCTGAAAAAAATTTGGATGACAAAAGTAAAGAGGAGTTATCGCTGGCGATAGTAACTATCGCCCAGCGATAATGAAAATGACGACGGTCATGTCCCGCATGATCGTCATGACGCGCCCTACTCGGTCCCCTTTGAATACCTAAATCTCTTATTCATTAGTATACAACCACTTGTGTGAAGTAGAAATCAATCTAATATGAAATACATAAAAATTTACTTCACAATATGCTAAAATGATTAAAAAATATATTTTGTTTTTGCTTTGTGAAATTTTGTTTTTTTTTTGAGTCAACATGCATTTTGATCACTTTATATATTTTGATATATGACTTTCACAAATTAAGCATAAATAATAAATCAAATTGAATGAAATTGAATAATAAGTCATATTATTTTCAAATTTCAAATGCTTATCTATTTTATTTTCTAGAATCCATACTTACTAAATTCATTACCTATTATTGACTTATAATATCATTATAAATTGAACATTGAATTTATCAAGATTAATTAAATCATTTTAAAAATGGATTTAATTGAGTCAAAAAAATTATATATTAAACATTTTATTCATTGAAAAAGATAACAATTATAAGTGATAATTTCTGGAAAAACAATTACCATGATTAAGTATCATTATCTTTTATTATAAGATATTCTATATATGTTTTGGATAATTTCTAAAAACACAAAATAAAAAATTTATAAAATAATTCAAATATCACCAAAATATATTTATATTTAAAGAATTCATTATAATAAATTAAAAAAGATAAATTTGAATATCACATACACCACAATGATCTTTTACAATTAAATTAATATTTTATTCTTAAATATGTTCTAATCATACATCATAATTCATAATCTATCAAGAATTAATCTTAAATTGACTATTTCTACAATACTTAGGAATTATGAATTATATGATTGGATATTGATATTATGTTTGGTGTATTGATATGTTATATTATTGTTTGCATGCATTTTACTTATATCTAGAACTTAGAATCAATCATATTAAAATAATTCAAAAAGTTTAATGATTTAGGCTCTATTTGTTTGAGCGTTTCCCATCTCTGTTTTGGGCAAACGTCGCCAAAAGGAGGGTAAACAAATGAACCTCCGTCGGCGTTTGCTCCGTTTCCACCCGTCCGCCTTGAGAAATGCCTCAAAAAGCTTTGTTTGGAGCAGTCACCTCCCCCCTCCGGTTTGAACTCTCTGTTTCCAATCGCCGCATCAATCTGCCACCGTCGAACCAAATGGAGCCTTAATTTTAGGTCTATGAAAAATAAAAATTCTATGTTGAATACATGCAAAACAAACTATATGTCCTGAATCTTATCATATTGTAGTATTTATATGTTTGTGATGATGTAAAAGATTATTTATTTCAATTACAGTTATATTTTCAAAAATATCATATAGTATTATATTGATAAATCAATGATCTATAAATTTAATTGAAATAAATATTATTGATTTCAAAAATCATGTTGTGAATGTATTATGTTTTTATGTTTATTTGCATCACATTTTTTTGTAAAACATAGAATAAAATAAAAAACATAATTATTTAATTCTAGATTTATTATGATTGAAACTATATTTTTGAATACATACAACATTATCACTTATTAATATTATACCCTAACATTGAACTCAAAATTCTAGCATTATCACATAATGAATATTATTATCCACACATATTGAATATTATTATTCATACTAGTTATTTCATATTGTCATGATAAAATAAATTAAAAGTTAAATTCATAATAATTATATAGTTTTAAAATCTACTATAATTTTAAAAATCAAATAAACTCATACTTTATGAAATCATTATTAGGATAAAACGTTTAGTATATTCATGATTATTTATCCATATTTTGTGTTTCACATTAACGAGGGCGTAGAATTGTGTACATTAGAGATCTAACATCTAAGTAATGTCTTGTCCTTAAGCGGAGAGGGCTCCAGTGGGGCCTTGCGAGGCACTGGGGAAAAATAATGCTAGGTTGAGCGTCGTCTTTTGTATGCATATGAGATTAACACCCCAACCTACGTCATGTGTGCAGCTCCTCATGTCCATCTATCACTTAATACGGGTCTAGAATATAGACATATAGTTTGAGTGTTTTTAATACAGAACATACTACATCACTATCACTGCATGAACATTATTATAATATATATTATTATTTATGTCACGCATGTTATATCTTTTGCCGAACATATCATCTTGTATTTTTTCATACTATATACAATTTGGGCATTCATAATTTTGAAAAATATAAGTATTTTGAAAAATAACTTTTTGACATCTTATGTCAAAAATCTTTTATTCGCATTTTTTTAATTCAAAACTCTTTACAATACTTGGTGTCACTTATATTAGAAAACATGAATCTAGAAAAATTAGAATGAAAAATTATCAAAAATCATATTTTCTATGCAATATAACATATTTTTGTGACTAGCGCACGTGTTAGTACTAACGTTAGAGGTAGCATAAATTGTTATTTATTTATTTTTTTGACATAGAAAATCATACTATTGACAAACTTTTTAAAGAATTTCATGTTTTCCAGAAAACTATATATTTTTAAAATATTAGAAAATCAAATATAAAAATTATAAAATGATTTCAAATAACAAAAAAATTATTTATTTTTCTTATTATCTCTTTGTGTGTGTTTGATGTTTTTGAATTTCTTTTATAAAACTCAAAAATCATAAAAACTGTTTGTTATTCATTGTCATTGTCAATGATGACTAATTATATCAATTAAAGATTAAATACAATGTTTAATTTAATTTTTAACTTTCTTAAAACATTGTTTTGAGTATGTCATGTCATGAATATTATTTTCTTATGTGCAATAAAATTGATTGTAGAAAACATGTGTATGATTGTTTAACATGTCTCTAAATATGAGTAATGTTTTATGCTTGATAATGAATATACACACTCATTTATTTTGATAATCTTCATGTATTTTTAATTTTACACTTGCATGATTGTGTAATGTAATAACATAATAATTAAAATGCATAAATAGATTAGTTGCACTACATTGAATTGTTTATTTTAATTTTTTTGTTTTTTCATGCACGTATTCATTAGAGAAAAGTGATTTAAAAAAATAAATGAAATTGTTTGCAAAATAAGTAAATTCGGAGTACTTGGTCACAAGTCTAAAAAACATATAAATGACAAGAAAAACTTCATCAAGCATTACTCACCCTCCTGATAAATCTTAATGAGCATTGTGAGGTTGAACACTTTGGAAATGATTGTAAAGTGTCTTGTAGCAAACAAAAGTATTCACCACTTCTCTTAGTACGTTGGGTCACAAAAATAAAAAACAAAGTTAAAAAGAATAAAAGTGATTCTCCAACCACTATTTCGCTCCCTAATAAGTCTTAATGAGCATTGTGTGTGCGAAGCACATTAATAGTTATACTTTTTATGTATATGCATTGAAATATTATGGAAGTAATTTTATTTAAGTATTTTAATGTTGTGTTATTTCTTTATATATGTCATTTATTTTGATTAATGCATTTATAATTTTTATCAAATTACTTTTGTACACATCATTATTCTATATAAACTTCTACTCATGAGAATTGAATCCTAATGAATATCTACACTATTCTCTACAAATCTTAGTAAATGCATAAGTTTACAAAACATAGCCGCTACAATGTTTATGTTTACTTAAAATGCAAATTTTATTATATTGTAGTTTTGTATCTTTTCTTGATATTTTTTTTATGCTGGCAATTTTATTTTAAAATCTTAATGAAATAACATCTTTTGGACTATAATTGAAAACAACTTCTTATTAGTCTTAAAACTCATTATCATTTATATGTCTTTACTTTCAAAAAAGATGTTTATTCTTAATAATGTTTATTATACTTCTTATTATGATTACTATTTGAGCTTATTCATGACTATTTTTTTAACAAATGGTATTTTGAGAAAACAAATATTTACTCTATCATTTTAGTTACTTTGTTAAACTACTTTATGTTTCATCATGTTTATTTTTAATAAGTGGTCTTTAACAAGCTATATATTACATCTCATTTTCTTTTCTGCATAAAACACATTAATTCTTATTGCATAAACTCGTCTAATACCTTCTTTTGATACTATCAAAAGAGGAGAATAAATTGCATAATTTTAATTATCAAGTGGCAGTACATTAAAATTTCATAGGAAGCAACTATGTAGGGGAGTATCTATAGGAGGCGCATACTTTATTCATTGCTCGATTATAACTATTCTTTCAATAGGTTGTCCCTAATCAATTTTAAAAGGTATACATTCATCCCAACTTACTTTTGCTAATAACAAAAGGGGGAGAAATAAATTAAGAAACTTAGTGAACTCTATTATATTTAGGGGGAGTACAATATATATATATATAACACTTATGTAGGGGGAGCCTTTATATAGGAAGAGTATGCATTTATGCTTTAAAGTTACAACGTTATAAACTTGTTATTCATGTATATCTTTTGTCGCACTTACCTATAAACACAAATGATCTTAAACTCACTAATTTCTTATATAGGTATTTGTTATCATCAAAATGGGCGATTGTTGGAGCATGTGTTCCGCGTCTCTTTATTTGAGAATAACAAATACCGTGATGTATTTGATCTAGTCTTTTGTGTGTCTAAAGTATGCACGTTGTTCGAGTTGAATGAGGAGACAAGTCCTCAGTCATGGGCATGATCCAAGGGTGTGTACACTTTAGAAAAAACAAAATGATGAGTTTTGTGTTTTAAACTTCAAACAACCATAACTTTTAATCCGGAAAAAGTTACGGAACGTGTCACCTCATTCCAGAATGAGAACAAAGTCATTTACAATCTAAAAAAGTTTCGGATGACAAAAGTGAAGAGAAGCTATCGCCCGGCGATAGTGAAAATGATGACGGTCATATCCCGCATGATCGTCATAACGCGCACTACCCGGCACTATCGCCTGGCGATAATGGCTATCGTCCCGCGACAGCCCCACGACCCAAACACATCTGTTTTCAACTGACACGATCACCCCAGTGTGGGACATGTGACAGCTTGAGGAGTTAACGTCTGCGATAGCTAGATATCGACCGGGGATAGCCATTTTTCTATAAAAGGCTAAAAACTTTGTGCATTCAAATTAGACAACTTTTGAAGCAGTGATTCCTCTTCCACCAAGCCAGAACTCTGATTCTTTTGAGAGAGGGTTGTCTCCAAAGATAGAGAGAGAAATCTTTTATGCAAATACGAAGATCTAAAAGAGATTTTGAAAAAGAAGGGCTACAATGCACATTCAACACGAAGGGCAAACGCATCAAGAACGCCGACGTTTACACCGTCTTCGTCTTCACCTTCAAAAAGCCTTGGGGAATTTATCTTATTTTTTATTATCTTCTAATCTCTTTTATTTCATCGTTTTATATTGGGAGAAGAAAAATCGTTCAGGGAGAACATAGGATTCCGAGAAAGGATTCCATAGGAATTTCTCCTTATTTGTGCAGCTAGGCCCTTGTGCGGTTTAGGGAGAATTTGTCGCCTTCTGTGCAGCGACTAGCTCGAGGTTGGATCTAGGGGGAGCGTATCTGAGGTAAGATAGACTATAGCCAGTCGGTCCTTTGGAGAAGGACCGGTGAACCATCAAAAAAAGATTTGTCATATTCGCATCGATTTATAGCGTTATAAAAATCAAACATGTTGTATTCAATTCTAAAGAAATAAAATCATATCTCTATTTGTATTCATATCTTGATTTTATATCTATGTATAAAATGTTTTAATAAATATTTCTTCTGAATCTTTATTGAAAAATATATTGGAAGGTTTGTTTTGTAAAAAAGAAACACTTGAATTCAATATCTACAAGCTATTGCTTGGTGGTAAAACTTATCGCTGACAGTAGTGAAAAAATATTGAATTTAAACATATTCTATAATTAATATCCAATATAATCTTTTATGAATTTTTAATTAAAGATTTCTATAAAACAATCTAAAACTTCATTTATAATAAAGTCTGATATTTTTATTAAATTTTTAAAATTTCATACAACCCTTGTTCACCCTTGTAGGACAATATTTCTCTGAGTGTAGTTCTTGAAGGAGTCTGAGAAATCCTGAGGAATTTGTGTTGTAATCTCTTGGAGGGAAGTTTGAAGAAGTTGACTTTGTCTAATAAACTGTTAGAAAGGTGAGAGGGACAGTAGATGTACCCATGCTCTAGGGAAATAAAAATCAAACATGTTGTATTCAATTCTAAAGAAATAAAATCATATCTCTATTTGTATTCATATCTTGATTTTATACTAGTTGGCACCCGAATCGGTACTCATTGACCCTCATAATGGATCTCGTTGGTGCCCATGTGCGATCTCGCTGGCCCTCCAAGCTTTTTTGTACTTAGCATTTTTACTACACTTTGTAAGTGGGCTCTAACAAGAAAAATGTGCGTAAGTCAAAGGCCCATTAAGAAGTAACAATTAGAAGGAATCAGAGTAGATGTTTCATCTGAAAGTCTTTAGTTTCAAGAGTAGCTAAACACCTAGAGAGAAGGTGAATAGTTTTTTTGTCTTTTTTGATACTTTCTTCTGATTTGGTGAGTTGTGTTTTAGTTTATGTTAGCTTTCAAGATAACACAATCAACACAAAAGTTGTTTATAGTGGTTCCCTAGAGCATGGGTACATCTACTGTCCCTCTCACCTTTCTAACAGTTTGTTAGACAAGGTCAACTTCTTCAAACTTCCCTTCAAGAGATTACAACACAAATTCCTCAGGATTTCTCAGACTCCTTCAAGAACTACACTCAGAGAAATATTGTCCTACAACTCAGACACACAGGCCCTACCTCAGACTTTAACTCAAAGTCCTACACTCAGGCTAGAAGGTTAGCCCTACACTCAGATCCACCACTGGATCCTACCTCAGAGAGAAACTCTCCTACAGCTCGGGCACACGGCCCCTACGTCAAATCCACAGGAGGATCCTACAACTCAGACACCAATGCCCTACAGCCTGGATCTACAGAAAGATCCTAACTCAGCCTTCATGATTTAGGGTTACACTCAGATCAATTAAGATCCTACAGAAAGTAAGGTTGGTAGTTGATGTGAATGACTCCAGAAAAGATATCTCTGAGTCTGCCTCTTCCTGAACTGAGATTACTCAGTCATATCTTCTTCACACCTCCAAGGATGGATCTTCAAGAATGTTCTGCTTGAGCTGTGAAGTAAGTACAGCTACGGCTTGCTCTGTCCCTTCTTCTACCTCAGAGAGATTACTCTCTGAACTTGTTGTTGAAGATGAAAATGTCAACAGCCAACTTGCTTGAACTTCTAGATCACAAGATGGAGCAAAGTCTTCAAGCTCTGCAACTCAGTCAAGAGGAAGAAGATGAAGCTCTGTATTTCAAAAGTTAATAATTTAGAAAGTTGATTTTTTCTTCCTCGATATTTTCTTTTTCTATCTCGTCGTCCAACGGCTCTTTAAGCAGTGGGACTACCTAGAGTTGGTAGCTGCGACTTTTCTTTAGCATTAATTGTTGTACAACAGGAAAGCGGCGCCATTTATCGTCTACTGTTCTGTTCCCGCAACATTTGAATTTCTGTTGACGTCATCATGACTCGGCACATGTGGACTTAGCCAAATTTAGACCATTCTGCATAGGCATTGAGTGAAGGCTTGTCACTCAAAGCCACAACACTTAGGAAGAATTCTGCACCACCAGGCGTTGAGTGTTCATTCATCACTCAACGAATATTGACGATTGTAGTCATACTGACTGGGCATTGAGTGAGCTTTCATCACTCAACGCATCTGGACTTAGTCGATTTTCTCTATATTAAGATGTTGAGTGAGTTGTCTTCACTCAACGTTTTTTGTCTTTACCTGTTTTATTGAATAGGTGTTGAGTGAATCGTATTCACTCAACGCTTCTATCCTTAGATAGATTTTCTGTTGAATAGGAGTTAAGTGAGTTGTCTTCACTCAACGCATCTGTCTTTAGATAGATTTCCAAGTCAAACAACATTGCGGCTCTGACTGAACTGTGTTCTGTCAAGGCTTTCTATTCAGAGCGTTGAGTGAACTGTCTTCACTCAATGCTTCTGTACTTAGCCAGAATTCTTGTTTGCTTCTCTCTGGCTTTGACTGTTTGAGCTTTACTCAACGCTTCTTACTCTAGGCGTTGAGTGAACTGCCTTCACTCAACGCTTTTGCACTTAAACAGATTTCTGTTTTGGCAATGTTGTGGCTTTGACTGTCTAGGTTTTACTCAACGCTTACAGTCATCTGGCGTTGAGTGAACTACATTCACTCAATGAACTACCTTCACTCAATGCTTTTGGACTTTGGCAGATTTCTGCTCTGTCAGCATCCTGTCTTGTGTCCACCTGTCATTGTTGCTTAGACAACCTTCTTAAACAGTGAACAAGGAGCAACCTGCATACATAGAACTTAAAGCATGCATCAAATACAATTATGTGTATATCATTGTCTTATTAGCCTTCTTCAAATCTGGGACATTGTGATCAATGTACCTAACACCATCCATGAGAAGAGTTAGAGATATAGACCATGTTTTTTATTACAGAAATGAGTCAAAGACGCAAATGCCTCTTCGGATTGGGATGAAGGTACAGTTTAGAAATAGAGATCTAAGTACCTGAAGCAATATTGGCACCTAGATAATAATGGAAGAGCAAAGAAAAAATACTCAGAAATAGTTGTCAAAGAACATTGTACAGCAGTCGTTGGAGAAGTATAGATCACCGCCTTAAGATGGAAGAATCTGCAGAAGGAATTCTATGCTTGGTAGCAAGGGTTGATTACAGGAGAAGATCCAGTGATGGGGAGAAGTGGCATCACTTCGGGCTCGCACATCAGGACTTCATCGAAGTCAATTTACACTATTGTTTACTATAAGATCGTCATTTGGAATATCAAAGCCCGCCGAAGCAACCAGCTAGACTTTTCATTGCATATTTATCTATTTTTTTAAATTGTATTTTGGGGATTATGTCAAAAGATTTGATCGGATAATCTGAGTCGTTATATGTATTTAGCATATTTCACCTCATCCTTATTTACACAGACCATCTATTAGAGTTAGGGCGTCTACAGTTTATCTCCTCAAGATAGAAGTTGTCGGTTACTTGGTGTGATTTTAATACCCCAGCATGGTGCCGATGCGGAAGGTAGGCGCCGCAAATGGAAGTAAAGATGGTCATAAGGTATTATGGCCATAGGCTAATCACCCTATTATGGGCCTTAGACATAATTATTATTGTATCTTATTGTTTTTTTTATTATTGTATTTGTTATAGTTAGTAGTATTTATATTATTGAGTTTAGTCTCACACCGCCTATCGGTGTTGGGTGTCTTGTTGTATCTCCTATATTATACCCCTTTGTGGAAGAATAAAATTGCACATTTCATTTTTTTCTACATGGTATCAGAGGGATACGGGCCGGCCTGGTTTTTTCTAACTGCCTGCTCTGCCTGTTTACCGGGCGGCTTGTTCTCCTGTTTAGCCGCAGTGTCTTGCGGCATGTTCCCTTTCTAACCGCTTCCGGGTGGTTAGAATTTTTGTTAACTGCGGCTTCCCGTGCGGCTACGGTCGTTCTAACCGCTTCCTCTGCTCTATCTCTCTCTCTCTCTCTCTCGTGGTTTCCCGCACCGTTAGAATTTTTTTCCCGATTTCGCTTCCGACCACTTTTTCCCCCTCCCTGACCCGAGCTTCCGTTTCCGTGTGCTTCTCCCTCGTCCCGTCCTACCGTGTCCGGGCTGATAGGGCTTCCGACGGGAAGTATCCCACCCGCTCCCGTCGACGGAGTGTCTGATTGGCTCCATCGACGGGAGTGGCCGCTTCTTCCATCGACGTCGTGTCGCTGGATGATCCTGTCGGCTGCTTCTCCCGACGATGTCTGCCCTTTCATCAACGACGACGTCGACGCCTGCTTCTCTGTGCTGCTCCTCTAAGTTGTTCCATCGTCATTGATCCCGTCGGCTGCTTCTCCCGACGACTTCACCGACTGCTTTCGCCGCTACTTCTCCCGACGGCTCTGCTTCTGACGGCTCTGCTTCCCATCGATGCCGACGGCTCTACTTCTCATCGATTCTGACAGCTCTGCTTCTCCAGTCGACGATCTCGTCGAACCGCTGCTCTTCTCCTGCTGGTCGACACTCTCCTTCGTCGAATCCGCTGGCTGCTCTCAATCCCGGAGCAGATCTTGTCTCCTCCTTCATGCCCCGTTGCGGTTCTTGTCTTCTTCTTTCCGGTCTAGCTTTTTCGTAGCTGCTGTTTTTTTAGTTGTTTGTTGGTATGTTGGTGTGTTTGTCTGCGTCTCTATGCGATTTTCGTCTTTTTGCACGTGATCTACGTGAGGGGGAGTGTACGTCACGGCCTCCAAGCGTAGTCTATGCCTTCATACACGTATTCCACGTGAGGGGGAATGTTTGTGATAACGGCGACTAGGATGCCTCTTTCCCGACTCCTACCTTAGTCACACATGGCCTCCAGGCGTAGCCTATGTGTTCTTGCACGTATTTCACGTGAGGGGGAGTGTTTGTGATAACAGCGACTCGACTGTCTCTTTCCCGACTCCTGCCTTAGTCACACATGGCCCCTAGGTTGATTTCGTATGTTGTTTGTGTCTCCCCATTTCTTTTCTTCGCTTTGTGGTAGGAATGGTTTGACATTCTTGGTTGACCTAGTTTCTGCTCCGGGTGTATCCAGCGTGATCATGGTCGGTTTGTGGACCAACGTCGTGAGGTCTTTGCCTGGTTGTAGTATCCCCGGTGACACGTGGTTGAGCCTCGGTAGCTGCTGTCACGGGAGGAACTACACTCAGGCACGGTAGGGCACATGCCCGACCGATATTTCCGCCTAGGTATTCTGCTCTCTGTCATTCCCGATCTCGTCTCCGCCATTCCCGATCTCGTCGCCCGTCCCGATCCCGGCCCCGCTCGGCTGCCCGTTCCGATCCCGGCCCCGCTCGGCTGCTCCGTCCCGATCCCGGCCCCGCTCGGCTGCTCCGTCCCGATCCCGGCCCCGCTCGGCTGCTCCGTCCCAATCCCGGCCCCGCTCGGCTGCTGCTCCCCGCTCGGCTGCTCTCCGCCTAGGTCTTCTTCTTCTTCTTCAATACTGATTTCATCCTAAAATTTCTTCTTCAATCAGTCCAGATTTCACAAAAATCTGGACTGATTTCAGTCCAGATTTCACAGAAATCTGGACTGATTTCATCCTAAAATTGTCTTCAATTAGTCCAGATTTCACATTCACAGAAATCTGGACTGATTTCATCCTAAAATTGTCTTCAATCAGTCCAGATTTCTGTGAAATCTGGAAAGAAAGATTTCTGTGAAATCTGGACTGATTTCAGTCCAAATTTCACAGAAATCTGAACTGATTTCATCCTAAAATTGTGTTCAATATCTTTGCAAAAAATATCTTTGCAAAAAAATATCAGTCCATATTATCATCCTAAAAAGACACCCTAATTTTTCTGCAGGAATCAAAATTGTCATAGCATCATCTTCTCTTGCGAGCTTTTAATCATCCGAAACGCAGTTTCTCTTCCCAGCACTTATTCTCAACTCCAGGTTAGTATAATTTGATTTATTTTTCACTACACAAAGCTTCTTTGATTTGAGTACCATGAAATCAGTTATATGCATCAATTGTTAGAAGCACATATTTGTGAGAAACTCGCCATAGCAAATGAATTATTTGTTGCACCCTAGGTGTTTGCGTAAATGTCTAGCTTCTCTCACCAAATTAAATTAATGAGAATTCTATGCATCTCAACATTGTACTCTCATGTTTTTATTATCTCTCGGTGCTGATTCATTTTATTGGGTTGCTATGAATTTCTTTCATGGGGATTTTTAACTGTGTTTCTAAAATATATCTTTCTAAAATGTGTTTCTAAGAAACATGTGAACGAGAGCGGTGAGATTTTGTTCTTTGTGGGGGTACATTTAGTTTTTGTTCAATATTGTGTTCAATATTTTAGTCCAGATTTTTTATTGTAATATTGTGTTCAATATTTTCCTTACAAAAATATCTT
This sequence comes from Platanthera guangdongensis, assembly GCA_039583875.1. Lineage (NCBI taxonomy): Eukaryota > Viridiplantae > Streptophyta > Magnoliopsida > Asparagales > Orchidaceae > Platanthera > Platanthera guangdongensis. The sequence continues at coordinate 115,370,286 of CM077156.1, forward strand.
TGCAAAAAAAAACTTTTTCGGGGCCGCTGCCCCCGAACCCCTGCTCATGGTGCGCTACCCCCCCCCCCGAATTGACATTACTTATATTGTGCCCGTGCGACTTCAAAATCCTAGTTCCGCCACTGCCTGCTGTTTTGTCCCATGTTGCCAACTTTCCTTTACCTTCCGTTTTATGTTGTATTCAAGCTGTAGGTTTCCCTTCCAGCTTGAGGGGGAGCGTTAGAGTTAGTGGTATTTATATTATTGAGTTTAGTCTCACATCGCCTATCAGTGTTGGGTGTCTTGTTGTATCTCCTATATTATACCACTTTGTGGAAGAATAAAATTGCACCTTTCATTTCTTTCTACAGTATTTTATTGTCATTAAAAGATTGTTGGCTGTTAAGAGTTGTTACGTGCCATTAAAGTCTTGTAAATTTATTTAAAGGCAAGTGGTGCATTAACTGAATGAACAAAGAATCAAGTCTATTTTCTCGTCATGTTATTAGATTGTGGTAGTTCTCTCCCAAGCACACCCTGTTTAGGCAACCATGCTTCTGTCTCCATAGTATCCTCCAGTGTTGTGGATATCCTCCGATATGACCGACATGGAGGACGACATAAAGGTTTCATAAACAAAACGACACATTTCCAATAATTTTTTGCAAGATATCCTTTTAGAATATATCATCTGATATATCTACTATTGACCGATATATCCGCTGAGGCACCTGTTAGGCGTTGTGAGGGTCTAGTCACTAGGCATGTTAAACGAGGGAGAGGCAGACCAATAAATACTTGGAATAAAACTGCAAGGAAAGACAAGATGTACTTACGCATTAGTAAGATTATGACAAAAGATAGGGCACAATGGAGACATAGGATCCATATAGTCGAACCCACTATAGTGGGATAAAGGCTTGAGTGTTGTTGTTGTAGTGTATATGGTCTAATAGACAATAAACCAAAATTATTTTATTGTTTATGTTGTTTTTTCCTTCCTCTAGCTTTCTTTTTTGCTTAAATCAGTCATCGACTTCAATTATGCATGGTCTTTAAATTATGCACTAAAGGTTCTGTATCTTTCATTGTTATCGACAACTTTCTAACATTCTGCTTTCTAATGTTTTATTTCCGGCGTTATACCGTTATTTTTGTGTAACACAAAATCTTTATATTAGTTTGATAAATTTAAGAGTTCAATAAATATCAAATTATTAATATATTAATATATATATATATTAAATATGATTAAATAAATATATAATTACACATATAAATAATTAAATATTAAACCCGATATATGAAATATCCCTGATAAATCCCCCGGCACATTAAAACCGACAGGAAAAACTTAAACTGACGTGTCTCTGATATTTGATATCTACAACCTTGGTATCCTCATATCTCCGACTTTAAGGCTCCAACCACTCCTTCAGTGATTACCAAGGTTCTACAGGTTTTTCCATAACAACTTAGCATCAGAAACCCTGCTCGATCATCCTTAAGCTCGGATCGACTTCCCTCTGCGTCTGTCACATCTACCTCAAAAGAAGATATTCAGCTTTACCCAGCGCTAGTTATCTGCCTTCGATCACCATTTTCATTCCTTCGAAATGGCCCCACGACGCCCTCATCTTCTTTGCGGCCAACACGCGCAGCATCGTCTTCCTCAAGCTCAAACTCTTAAGGAGACGTTTCTCAAGTTCATTGAACTCCACTTCCATCGAATATTGTTTGCCTCTTCATCATTGCAAATCATCGTTTCGCTCATCTATGATCTTCTGATGATTGTCAGCTCCAACGACTTTTCGCGCCCTATCAATGTTCCATAAGGACAGCGTGAATCCACGACCACCTCGCCTGCACCACGTGAATGCAAAAGACTGAGAAGCGGGCGCTTCGCCATCATCGAGCCCCAACGAAGGGCAATCCCAAACCGCGTGCCAACAAGAATTTCCACACGACGGCTCTGTATGTCGACCTTCCCTTACAACAACTGCTTCTTCCCAAATACCACTGCGACGCCACTCCAGCCGCAGTCTATGTTCCATTGCACACGCATGAATCCTCGCACGCCTTCTCATTTCGAGCACCACGCCACCAGACATCAATCCATTTCTCTATTTCGAAGTTTGCATGTGCTCTATGCCATCAAGCACAGCGTCATCCCGGTCTCTTCATCGTCAAGCCGCCTGACCCTTGAGATTTTGAGTTGTGTGCTCTCCTTTAAGTAGTGTTGAAAGTGGGCCCGCCGACCATAGAAAGGTCAAGGCCGACCATATAATGGTCAAGACCCGGGCCCACAGCACGACTGCAGTCGGTGCACCCCAACCCGCTCTCCGTCTTGGATATAAACCGTGTGGCGGGTTGTTGAGGCCGGGAATCGGGCCCACAACACGGCTGCAGCTCAGATGGGTATGAGAGGAGGAGATAAAATCCTCTTATAAAGGAGGTCCTGGGATCGATTCCTGGCCTCAACAACCCGCCGCACGGTTTATATCCAAGGCGGAGAGCGGGTTGGGGTGCACCAACTGCAGTCGTGCTGTGGGCCCGGGTCTTGACCTTTATATGGTCGGCCTTGACCTTTCTATGGTCGGCGGGCCCACTTTCAACAAGTAGCCTACAGCTTAAGACATAAGGCCATGATAGAATGAAACAAAGCAATGGCAAACAACTAGCTCACAAGAAAATGTTGGCAATCTACGCCTCCATCTTCACCGAACTCAATGACCTTATAGTTGCACATAAAAGTAAACAATTGCTCATCAACACGACCAGCGATTTTACCCAACAGGTGCAAGTCAACAATACTCCGGGCAGTCCAGTCACCCAACAATCATCACCTAGTATTGTGCTCGTTCAGAAGGATAACCTCAGTTATACATCAAATATCTGAAGATCGTTGATGACACTCTCACACACATGCAAATAGATATGGTTCTGAGTTGTCATCGAGCACTCACGGAATATTAGTTACCCTTCAACTAGTACAGCGATACAACAACGATGTTTTCTTAACAAGGCAATACAACACGATGTTTTGGTGCAAATTTAAGAAACCAAAAGATCAGTCACAACTTCATGACTAGAGCCTTACCATGGTTCCAAGCTTGAGGAGAAGCTCAAAAAAAGAGGGTGTTACATTATGAGCACAGGCTAGTCCCTCTATTTCGGGCCTTAGGACTGCTTAGTATTGTCTTTCATTATTGTTGATTATTACCGTTTTTATTATTGTTTTTTATTAATGACTTTTATTTTCATTAAGAGTATGTTAGTGTTGGGAGTCATTAGGTGTCATTAATGTCCTGTAAGCCTATTTGAAGGCAAGTGATGTATTGAATGAATGATCAAAATGAAATATATTTTATCTTGCTTAAGCAATCGCGGCTCCGGCTCCATAGTCCCGCCTCCAACAACTTTGATGATGATTATCGGTGTTCTACAGTTTTACCCGTAACAGACTATTGTTGGAGACGATCGTTAAGGATGGGGGTGGCAAATGGGCATAAAGGGTGGATCGTGCAATGAAGTTGTAGACATCTGCTGGGGACGAGCGTTGGAGATAACGCATTGAAGATGGTGGAGCCGCATTAGTGGTTTAAACTACTTTGCTCAATAGGCCATCACAAAGCGTTGGTTGTTTTGCTCAATAAGTCATGATGATTACGCCGAGATGAGTCACATGTAGATACAGGCATCATGCACAATGGGACGGGACTTAACGACCAATGGCAGGAATCGGGATAGACTTCACAACCTAAAGTAAAAATTCTAAATGGTAGGGAAAGGGTTTGGAGTGCATGGCCGTTGGATATGGCAGATGGTGGTGGTATGTCGGACAAATTGATACAGACTCGAAATAAGATTGCAATATAAAAAAAGGAGCACAAACCCGCAAGGTATGTTCACACCAACGTTCTTGATGAATGGATCCTTCTAAGAACTAATCTCTTAGAGAACGACAAAACTTTCAAAAGAATAACCCAAAGACTCATCCATCGGTATATAAAAGAGGGAACCCAACATCACTTAATTTACCAAAATGTTAGTATACTCTACAATACAAGAAATGAAAACACTAATACACTGTAATAAGATATACTCTTGGTCCCATGCCGAGTAGAATCGTCTATATTGGTTAATGGTGTGTATACGTATCATCTCAATCAGTTGCAATCCATGAAATGGGTCATAACAAATAGGCATGATCTTTTTGCTTCACCTTTCAATATCTCCTCCCTCAAGTGCAAGAAAACAAATTCTGCTTTGCACATGCACTCTGTTTGTGCTAGTGGTGATGAGCTTTGTACTTTTTTCTTGAAACTTCAACAAGTTCTACTCCACTTCATGTTAAATATTGTGCTCTCCCTCCAAATCACTATGTTCATCGCGGTGCTTCTTCCTCACTGTTTCCATATTCATATATGCCAACAAATATCTTTAAGTACACCATTTCAGTGGGGAAAAACCAAAGAATATGTTGTAGTTCAATGCAAAAATTACATGTATGAAAAGAAGACTTCCATACCAAGTCTTAGAAAATTATTAATTACAGATCCTAAATTTAAAATCATCATCTAACTCGCCACTTTAGTCACTTTTGAAAGATGTTGCTCTTATTCAGTTGTTTCCATCAAAATCCAAAAGATCACCCTTGAACTCTCAGGGAAATTGGTTCTCTATGTATGAGATGAGGGAAGGTAGGATAAATTATTTCCAAAAAACACTGAAAACAAAGATTGTCATCATCATTGTATGTAACGGTTTTCTGGCGAGATGCAAGACAAATCATCTAGCTAAAGTTATCTACCTTGACAAATAGATGGTTAGATGGCTCAATCATTATGATCTCTCTAGGAATAGTCGGCATCATATATGCAGTTGGTTATTCCTATTTCATTTGACTAAAATAATTTAATGACTTTTGATCCAGCATAAAAAGGGTTAAGTGGTGATACCTTTAGTGTTGTGGGATCAGTGTTGTAGATTTCGGCCGACATGTCGGACATGTCGGCCGACATAAAGGTTTTGGGTGCAAACCGCAACGAAACAGATTTGTTTGACAAAAATATCGTTTTGTATAAAAACGGCGATATATCCCGATATATCGATATATCTCTAACCCGATATTTCGGTTATTATATTTAATATATAAAAAAACAAAGTTCACGGGACCCGTATTTTTCTATTTCATGAGTGTATTTCACGCAATCAGCATTTCTCGCTCTACCCTAAATTTTACGGGAGAGTCTCTCTGGCGGAGTGGTCGACACTCGACAGCTCCTTCTCCGACGACGAGGCAACGAATCGGCATCGCGAGCGAGGATTAGACGACGACGTCAGGCTTTCAACGAATCGGCATCGCAAGCGAGGAGTAGAAGACGACGTCGGGCTTTCTACGATTCGGCATCGCAGGCGAGGAGCCGACGCCGGGCTTTAGGGTTTCTACTACTTCACTCCACTGTAAGCCACCTTCTTCTTTCTTCTTCCTTCTTGTTTCTGCGTCAATTGAAAGTTTTATTTGGAGTTATATTGATCAAGTCATAAGATCTAAAAGTTTATTAAACTTGTGTTACTGTAAGCTTCTTACTTGTGCTATAGTTAGGTTTCTTTCTTGCAATAACTAATTTTATAACTTTTCTTGTGTAAATCTGGAATATTTTTTGTTTCTCTTGTGCACTTCTAACTTATGTTAACATTATTTTGTTAACTTTTGCTATAGTGATTTTTGCAGTAACTATGAAAAACTCCCCTCCAACTTTGCATAATTACATGGGCTTCGCCTTTATCTTTCAAAATTATTTCAAAAGAAATGTTATAAATACTTATTTGTCTGTACATTGTTATAGTTATTTGTCTGTACATTTTTACTTATTTGCAAAAAATGTGTTTATAAATACTGTTATATTTATTTAAAAATTAAAATCTGATATTGTAAAATATCCCCGATATATCCCCCGCAATCCGACATACGACATTTCAAACCCAAACCGACATGAACCCGACATCCGACATCTACAACCTTGGGTGGGATGGTTGGATTCAATTGAAGCATATAGCAAGAGCCCTCAAAAGAAATATTTGACAACGAAGCCACCTTAAAAGGCCAAATGCTTGAGAAAAAACTATAATCTCGGGCTTCGTTAACCAGAAATCAAATTAAGAAACAAAAACGGATTGGTTTGTAACCAACAATTTAACCTTCATAGTTACTATGGTTTGGGTTTGAGCCATGTTACATAGAAAAATAATGAATGGCCAAAATAAAGGCAACTGGCTGCTCCATTCATAAATTTCCAGCATAAAATAAAAATAAAACTTAACTTGCATATAGCAGTTCAAATGCAGTTGTCTAAACAATGGTGTAAGCCAGTTCCCTAACATTTTTTCCTGAATGATATCAAAAACAAATTTCATAATATCATAATCTTAAACATTTGTAACAAGCTTATTCTAAATTAAAAGGAATAAAAAGAGATGCAGGAATGGTATTTTTCCAGAAAATGATCTGCATAGCTATATTGGATAGAATTTTTTGGCTACTATGGTCAATTTATTAAGCAAACTAGCAAAATCAAAACACAAGAGAATGAAAAAGAATTACACTAAGGATATAAATAGACAAAAAACACTAATTCACAAACTATTTGTTTCATGATCGTGTAGATTAAGGATATAAATAGACAGCATGTGTTTCATCACAAAAGGAAAACAAAATGCTTTAGGCCAAGAGCGAATGAAATATGAACCTTAATGAGATTTGATAGTGCCCAAGCTGCTGTTTGTGCGGTGGAACCTTTATTAGATAACATTAAGCGAGCAAGGGGTACCAAAGCTCCCTGTGCAAGTAAGATGATCCTCAGTTCATCTTCTTCACCGGCAACATTTCCCAATGCCCAAGCACATTGCTCAGCAACAGGTAGAAAACTCTTCTCTATCAAGGAAACACGATCAACCAAATAAAGAGACGCTAAACTAATCCAAACAACTAGCAGTAACACTGGCATTTAGCAGTAGAGAGATGCATTAGAACTACACTGATAGATAACAAAACAATAACGGATTTCAAGCTAATTGAGAATATTGGATACACCCTCGCGAGGTATACTTGCACCAAACACTCGGGGGCTAGTTCCCACTAAGGATCCCTCCCCAAGAAAATTCACAAAAAACTAGACAAGATAATCTCTAATGCCCATCTACTCTCCTTATATAGGGGACAATTTCTAAGTGGCAAAATACCTATATCCCTTGAAGGGTAAAATACAGAAGATGGCATACTAAATAAAAGACGTGATTAATCGACGATAGATGGAAAGAGATCTCGAAGACTTCGATAATCATGAAAAATAGTTGACCGTTGTGTATTTGAATGACAACATTTGAATATACAATCAACATTCGTGACTATACAATCAAAGGATAGACTTTATGGAAGACTGCCTTCAAATCAAAGGATAGACTTCCATAATCATGAAAAAGTGTTGTACATCTTAAAACCAACATTTGAATATTTTCATAACAGGATTTAAGTTAGTCGTGAAATATACATTAAACAATTTCGCTATTTCTTGGCAGACAGCAGCATGTGTTCTGTCAGACCCCGATGTTCTTAAGTTGTCGATATCCACATAAGCATATATAACGAAGAGAATACAGGAAATATTATGAAATAAATATTTAAAAACTACTCCCTAATGATGAATGCAATTCAAAGGTAATGTACCAAATGGATTCTACGTTGGTTTTTTATGTATTTAGGATTTGTAACCTTTTTTACATTTGATTTATTTCAGTCTTAATCTTTTATATATTAATCCCCATTGACTCGGGCCTTAACAGCATGGCTAGTTTTGTTAGTCTGGGCCTTCATCTAATGATTTAGTATATGTTTTTAATTATGACTTGATTTCACGAATCAACTATAATGAGCGTATGCCCTTATGCTAATGTTTCATGCGGGCCTTTATTTGATGTTGGGTTTTAAGTAAGTGGGCCTTTATATGGTCGCTTAGCTTTTAATTGGTTTGGCCTTACGTAAGTTTGTTAATGGGCTTAATGCAAGTGGGTGGCTCTTTAAGCATGCCCTGATTTCTGGACTATCAGGTCATGGGATTTAAAAAGTTTAATAAAATCATCGACTACCTTGGGTAGCATGATTAAGTGGACGGGGTATAATTGCCCTTCGTGGCGACAATGTGGTGTGATCTTACCCCTTGCACTTAGAATTTATGGCTGATTTTGGGAAATTGCTCTGCGAAATGGAATAAAGTTGGTATCTTCTCCTTCATTATTCCCTCCTCTTCCTCATGGGATCTTGTTTTTTCAGCGTCAAGCTTCCGGTTCTCTGGTTCTGGACTTGGTTGTTGTTGTCTTCCAAATCTGGCTCTAGTTCACTGGTTCAGCAAATCCTTGTTGTTTTCTTCCCTGTTTCTGTTTTCTGTTGTGGCTGTTTCTGCAGCGTTGATAGATGCTGGCTCTTCATAAATCACTCCAGGCAGAATTATTTATTGTTGGTTTCTTGGCTGATTTTTATTGAACTGATCCTTAGCTTCTTGCAGCTCATTAGTCAGTATATTATACCCATTTTAAATGTTTTTTCTTTAGTATTCTTTTTACCCATTAAGTTGTTACGGATATTGGTGGCGAACGTGACGCGGACCGATGAAGATGAACCGGGTGCTTCTGGAGCGGCTTGGACCGACGAGGACGACCTAGGCGGGGTCGGAGCAAAGGATATTTAATATTTATTACATTCGATGTTTGACTGTCGTATTTTAAGTATTTATTTTGTTCTATGTTTTGCTGTTGTATTTTAAATAATTCCTGTTTTTCCTAATTTCGGTTTTTCCTTCGTATTCGCCTATCGCCTCTAAGAGGGCGCGTGAACATTGTATTGGTATGTCGGATGAATGTATGTTTTCTTTCCTCTTCTAAATCTCTAGCTCTAACTCATCTCTCTCTCTCCCTCCATATCTCCCTCTCTCTCTTCCGGACTCAATACCGCCACCCACCTCCCTCATCCACCAGATACCCATCAAATTGGTCCAACATGCCGCTCCGCCAGCCGCAGGCCGCCGGATTCCTCTCCTCTACTGTCGAACCAGCTACCGCACGTCCGTTTCCGCCCAATCACGCCGCCCCAGCACCACAACAATCGTTGTCCCATCCGCCAGCCGCACGGGACTCCGGAGTACCCCGCCGTCCCGCACGAGGCCACACCGCCTATCTACACAGCATCCCGCACCGAGCAACCGTGCCACAATTTGCGACCCGCGCCCCGCACCGCGCCACACCCAGCAACTATGACGCACCCAGCGCCACGAGCACCGCACCGCGCCACACCCTGCTGCACGCGTCCGCCCGCATTCCGTTGCCAGCGCCCACACCACCGCTGCCTGTGCCCCGCACCGTCGGGCCACACCTTCCCACACCGGATCTCCCCGCGCCGCACCGCCTCGGCGCGCCACCGACGTTGTGCTGCCCTTGCTGCCTGTGTCGCCTCCCTGCACACGACTCAGCCCCGGCCATGGCACCAGCCACCCCCCACCGCTGAAATCCCCGCGGCGGACCCCAATGAGGCCCTTCTCTGCCGCGTCGACGCACAGGAGTCCCTCATGGCCTCCATGCATGCCTCACTCCTCACCCCGTAGGCCAAGTTCGACGCCCTCCAACCCTCTGCCGCCTCTTCCGTCAACGAATCCGTGGCCCTGTGTCCGCCAGGCCATCCATCCCTCGCTTTGGACCTCCCAACCTTTGCTGATGTGGATCCACATGGCTGGATTGTCAAGGCGGAGCAGTGCTTTGGCCTCCATCACACCCCCGAGCAGGACAAGGTCTCCATTGTCGTCGTGGGACTCGACGACTCCGCCTTACATTGGGCCTGATGGCTACGGCAGTCCAACCCAACAATCTTCTGGCTGGAGATCAAACAGGAGATGATCCGCCTCTACGACAGCCGCTATTCTGGATCTGCCATCGAACGACTATGCGGGGTCTGCCAAACCGGTGCATTGGATGGTTAAATCGATGAGTTTGTGGCTCTCGTCAACCATGTTTCGGGCTTGCCGCCGGATCATTATCTCGGCTTCTTCATGTAGGGCATCTTGCCCCACATCCTCTCCCGACACCGCACTCACCATCCCCGGACGGTTTCTGATGCCCTCGACATGGCCCGCCTCATGGAGGCAGATTTTCCTCCTGGGCTACCGCCGTCGTCAGGCAGACCTCCGTCGGGGGGCCAACCGTGGCAGACCGTTACTCCAGCGACACCAGCTCCTCGGCCTCCCCCTGCCGCTCCGCCAGGCCCACCGGGCCCTCCTCAGCGATTCTCCAATCGCGACTTGGATGATCTCCGTCACAAGGGGTTGTGTTTTCGATGTCGTCGGGCCTATTCTCCTACCCACATCTACGCGATCAAGGAGTTCTGCGCCATCATCTGCGACGTCAACCCTGAGGTTACCTTGGCTGACTTTGTGGCCCTGGAGCTCACACCGGAGGATACCACTCCCAAAACTACCGCTGGCATTTCGACGGGAAGGATCTCCAGCCAACAGACCATACAGCTTTCGGCCACACTGCAAGATCGCCTGATCATCATCATGGTGGACAGTGGCTCATGCAACAACCTCATCTCTGAGCACCTAGTGTAGCAGCTCCATCTTCTTTGGGTTCCCTCCCCGGACATTGCGGTCCTGCATGGGCGATGGGCACCACCGCCCGACTCAGGGTTGTTGCACTGACGTCTCTCTCTCTCTATGGGGACATATTTCATGATCGCGGACTTCTACACATTTGGCTTATGCGGCCTCAACGTTGTGTTGGGTGTGTCCTGGCTCCGCACGCTCGGCGAGGTATGAGTCAACTGGGAGACTGTCCATGCAGTTCCTACACAAGAGACAACCATGTCGGCTCGGCGGTGACTCTGCCCTCCTACGCTCTTCGTTCCCCCTTGGCAAGGGACTAGATTTTAAGGAGACACTACTATCAGCCCAGCCGTAGGAGGTCCCGGTTGTTGGGTCTTACCGTTTGAAGTACGAAGCCACGAGGTTGTTCCAGGATTACTGTTGTCGCCACCACTCAGACTACTGCCTTGAGGACAAGGCATATTTCTCAGACAGCGGCATTGTTACGAATATTGGCGGCGAACGTGGAGCGGACCTATGAAGATGAACCGGGCGCGTTGGGAGCGGCTTGGACCGATGAGGACGACCCAGGCGGGGTCGGAGCAAAGGATATTTAATATTTACTACGTTCTATGTTTGACTGTCGTATTTTAAGTATTTATTTTGTTCTATGTTTGGTTGTCGTATTTTAAATAATTCATGTTTTTCCTAATTTTGATTTTCCTTTTGTATTCGCCTCTCGCCTCTATAAGAGGGCGCGTGAATATTGTATTGGTATGTCGGATGAATGCATGTTTTCTTTTCTCTTCTAAATCTGTAACCCTAACTCCTCTCTCTCTCTCCCTCCCTCCCTATCGCCCTCTCTCTCTCCCTCTTCCGGACTCAATACCGCCGCCCACCTCCCTCATCTACCGGATACCCATCATAAGCCCTAAGCTGGTTGGGCTGTTTGGATTTGGGTTTTTTGGCCCTGTTTTTGTGGTTTTGCTGCCCCTTTAAAATAAGCATGTTGGTTGGGATTTTGATTGTTAATTGGCACCATTTAAAGAAGGCTTTTTGTTACTCCAAAAGCATTGAATGGTCCCTAGGAGGGGACTGCTTTGATGGTTTAAATGAATTGACCTTAATTAGTTAGCCTTATGGAGCCTAAATTTTTACTCTGAAGTACTTTGACCTTTCCTTCTCCTTACCCTTAGCTTGCTGATTTGATCGATAGTGGTTGTTTTGCTCATTTCTAACTCTAATTATGGACTACAGCAGTGATGTGTGGAGGTCATATCAAGATTTAAAACAAAGAACGCGAATTTACATTAAATGAAATAAAAGATACAATCGGGAGACAAAGATCCCACCAAGTACCTGAAGATTGGGTCTTCCAAGGCACTCCTCTCTCCAAATAGAGACCAAACTACTAACCCTCAAAGATAACTCTTACTACCTAAGAGGCTCCATATATAGACGGAGGCCCCACTACAGGACAAAGATACAACATTACAACATACGTATCAACACTCCTGTCCTGGAAAGAAATGACCTTGTCCTCAAAGGCACTTACGGAGAAGTTTGAGGTGTTGCTCGTGAGATAAGCGGTGGGGTCGTCGAGACGCAAGTAGAGGCGGGGCTGGCAGAATTGGCGGCAGCGTAGATGGGCCAAGTAGTGGGGACAGGTGATCCGCGCAGGCAGAAGACGACTGAGATTTTGGCGGCAACGGCTTGTGAGGCGCTCAGGCAAAGGAAAACGATTGGGTCGTGTAAAATTCCTCGTCGAGGCAACGAGCTTGCTCTATGGAACGGAAAAGAGTCGCACGATTGTGGACCCGGAGGTGTGCCCGAAGGTAAGGTTGGAGACCCCCAAAGAAGTATCCCAGGTAGTGGTCAGGGAATAGACCGGGTACGTGTGTGGCGACCTCGATGAATTCTTCAATGCAAGTGGCCACGGGGTCGGACTGGTGCACGGAGTTGAGGTTCACGTAGGCATTGCCCGTCTGGCGGGCATCATAGTGGCGGAGGAGTTCTTCCTTCAACGTGGGTTAGGATAGGTCAGAAACCTATTGGCACGTCCAACGCACCCAATGAAGCACCAAACAGTCCATATGGATAGTGGCCAGGGGAACCTTCTGGTTGGTGGGGGTAGACTGAAAGTCAAAGAACTGTTCGGCGTGGGTGATTCAACGGAGAGGGTCGATGTCGTCGAACACAGAGATCTCGATCCAACGGAGATGGGCCGGGTGGATGTTCGCAGCTGTGTGGAGAAATCCCATGTAGTCCGGGACGGGACGAAGAGTTTGCGGTGATGGTGGTGGTAGTGGTGGTGGTGGTGGAGGGGCCGGTTGGTGTTTTACCTTCGTGTTCTCGAGGTCATGAAGGAGGATAATGATGTAACGCCCCAGGTTCAGGAAACACCCTTTTTTGGAGGTACCGCGCGGCGGTAGTTCGGTGCTCTCAATGCTCTCGACGCTCTCGGCGTCTCAGCGCATGCTAGCGTCGGGCGGTAATGTATACCGCGTGGCGGTAGTCCGCTCTACGTTTGGGTCGGGGCACTCAGAGTACGACGTTCTCGAGAACTGCTAGCTCTCGGCGGTAGCGGTAGCCGAATGATTTATTTGATAGAGCTATCGGATTGTTACCGTGTGGCGTTAACCCTACCGCAGGAGGTAGCGTAGTTTTGTCGTTTCTGAACGGCGATAGTTTTCTACCGCGTGGCGGTAGCATATCAGTCATGACGTGTCCACGTGTCACCGCCCAATTGGATTTCTAAGCGGTGGCGTCCTCAAGAAGCCGAACAATTGGGCTACCGCGCGGCGGTAACTTCCTACCGCGCGGAGGTAACTTCCTACCGCGCGGCGGTAGCTCTCGTAATCTTTATTCTTGGAGGAATCAGGACCGTCCACTGATTCTATTTGGAGATCTGACGGCTGGCGCGTGCCTCTGCGGTTTATAGCCGGGAGTTAGGTTTTCCCAACTCATTTCTTCATTGGCTCTCTCTTTCTAAGTTCTGGAGAGAAGGGAGAGTGAAGAAGGAAGAAAAAGGAAGAGATCCCGCCGCCGTTGGAGTTCTGAAGCTCCGATTCGCAAGTCGAGTCCGGATTTGGGGAGGCAAGGTCGTTACGGTCGCGTCCATCCGTCTAGATCTTGGGCATGGCACCGAAGAAATCGCAAAGGGTAACGATTCTCTACTTGGACATGTGAAGTCCTCTTCCTTTTGCATAGGAAACCCTCTCCCATGAGTGTGTGGTGAGCGTGAGGTATTCCTTCGGGTAGATATGGTTTATCCTCGTAGTTTTGCATATAGAGTTCGGAATCGAAGTACGGACATAGGCATGGTGTGTGAAGCCCATCCAGACGGGTTGCTCAGGATTGGTGATGTTTTTATTATGCATGTATTGCCGGAGAAGACTTTGTGTCGTTTGTTTTTCGGGTTTATACGTCGTAGATTGCAGCAGGGAACTTTGGGGACTAACCCCAAGGAGCACTCGGAAAACTGGATAGAAACGTATTTCGGCCAGGTACCGCGCTGCGGTAGTGTTACAGCCGGCGGTAGCTCTGTGAAAGAGCTGTTGTGAGGCCTGTCTCGCAGAGACCTGGAGGCCAGTGTGTGGGGCTGCGTGCTTTGGGAGCCCAGGTTGGTGGCCTGAGAGCCGATCTTGTGCATAACCGGGTTATGTACTATTGTTTGATCGATTTGTTGGGCCTCAGGGAAGCTTGATCCGCACCGATGACTTAAATTGACATGGCGGTGTGAGCAACGGGTTGAGTGGAACCGTACCCGCTCTATGTGGTTCGGTTAAAAAGACCTAAAGTACGTGGCACTTACCGTTGACATAGAAGAACGAGTCTTAGGCTTCGGCCGGAAAGACTCAAATGCTCATGATGGTTGCCGTCCTGGGGGAGGTGGTGAAGACTCGGATTGGACCGGAGTCACTAAGAATGTGCCCTGAGAGCATGGGGTGTGTGGTCGCTCGTGTCTACGCCTGTGGTGACGTGTGCTTAAATTGCACTTTCATTTCTATGTTGGATTTTGCTGGTACAAATGCAGGGAAGAAGCACCACCGCCCCGAGTAAGGGGTGGGGTCGTTATAATTTAGCTGACCGTTGCTTTATTTTGTCACCGTGCTGTGGATTGTTCTTATGCAGGAACAGGTAAGGCTAGTGGCAAATAGCGGGTTGAAGCCCTTATTGCTGTGCTGACCCTTGAAGGCCAAAGCGAAGTGTTTTTCTTTTAATACTGTCATATATGGTCGGCCTGCGAGCCGATGTATGTAAAACACTTTAATTCAAGTTGAATGTTGTAAGGTCATAAGGCCAAGACTTTTGTGTATGTTACTTCATTCCTGTTGTGTCTGTAGTGGACATTCATGTTATGTTTATGGGTTCTTATAACTTATTTAAAATCTTCTGCTAGAATGTTCTGTGTTAGGTTTCGATAATGTTTCATAGTAATTTGGTATTAATACATAACTCCGCTAACTGTTCGTGGAATATGGCGTGGGTCCCCAGTCGGACCTTTTGTTATATCTCATGTGACGGATGGGGGTGTTACAATTTAGTATCAGATTACGGTGTCGGTCTTTCTTAGGAGAATTCGTGGTCGAATTCTTGTTAAGGGGTGGTGAGCACAGTCATGTGCGTCATCGTTATAACATGAAAAAAACTCATGAATGTCCACTTAGGAATGGAAATTACACATGTTTGAGGAACCTGAGTGTTCCTATGATTGTTTTTTGGTAATTGTTTGTCACCTAATTGAGTGTTTTCCCGATTTTAGGTGATTAGGAGTGGTGCAGTATTGTCGCAAGGTCAGCATTCTGTGGAGGGAAGTGCGCTTAACGATGTGCCTACGACCCCTCCTTCTGCGGAAACCATCTGAATGGTAGCAGAAGTAGTGTTCGCTATGATCAATGCCCAACAGAGAATACATGAGAAACCCCTTATCCCCGGGGTGGCTCCAATGCCGGTTGGTTCTCTGGAGCAAGTGGAAATTAGAAGATCATCCGATCAGCAGTTGAACATGCTTTTGGCGCAAAGGGACGCACTCTGTTGACGAGTATTTGCATGCGTTTGTCATGTTAAGGCGCTACCCAAGGGTTGTGTTGGAAGATGAGCAGAGTATGGTAAGCAGGTTTTATAACGGTCTGCGTGATGATTTACGACTTCTATTGGTAGGACCGAAGTTGTTGGGATTCCGAGCGTTGGTGGAGTCGGGTAGATCGTTGGAAGTAGAATTGGGAAAATCCACCAGATGCCAGTGTGCAGGGTACCGAATTCTGCAGATTCTGCAAAGTCTGCATACCATAAGAGACGACATAAGAGGTCTAGAACCTCTATCGGTCAAGTTCCTTATGCTTGACATACTTGTGGCAAGTCAGGACACCTTACCCATGATTGTCGTGTTGATGCCCCAAAGACAAAGAAAGCTAAGTCAGGAAAATCTGCAGGGCTAGTCGCACTTACTTGTTATAATTGTGGCAAGTCGGGACATAGGGCCCGTGACTGTTGGGATAGGTTGCCAAAGAAAAAGAAAAAGGCAGAACACCATAAGCAATATGACAAGATGACAGGTACGATTTAGCTTATAGCTTTTATACTCAGGACATGATTAGTTACTGGCTTATAATTTGTGTAAGTGGACTTTGTCTCTTGGTGGTGGAGTGTACTGTTTGTTACAGGACTTCTCGCTCCTTAGCACCCAAGATGTTCCTGTGGTTCGTCCTAGTACTTCCCGATTATGAGTGTTCAAATCAAACGGAAACATTGTCATTAAAGATTGTAGGTGGTTTGATTTTAGGCGTGGACTGACTCTCGGAGCAGCATGCATAGGTTGGTTACAACCTTAAGTGGGGTCACACTAGGGCAAAACCCACAGGAAGTGAGACCAAGTTAGCAGTCCTTAAAGGGGTCGGAGTTGTTATTAACTCTACTAGAGACTAAGAACCCCAAGCCTGGGTTGGTCGGTGTTTCGTTGGTGTCGATTTTGTCGAAGTGTTCCCCAAGCTCTCCCAAGAGCTCCTCCTGAGAAAGAGAGATTTAGTTCACCATTGAGTTGGTTCCTGGTGCCAAGCTCGTGTCGCGGTCTCCTTAACGATTAGCACCGGGAGAAGTGGCTAAGTTGAAAGCGCACCTTCAAGTATTGATAGAGCAGGGGCATGTGCGTCCAAATTCGTCACCTTGGAGTGCCCCGGTCCTCTTCTTGAAGACAGACGGTAGTCTGCGACTGTGTATCGATTATCGGTAACTCAATAATCTCATAGAGAAGAATAAGTACCTGATTCGGAGGATCGATAAATTGTTCGATCAGTTAGTTTGGATCGACTGTGTATTCGAAGCTGGATTTGAAGTCTGGTTATTTTCAGCCATGAATCAGTGAGAGTGATGTCCCAAGACGGCGTTCAGCACGCGTTATGGGCATTATGAGTTCACTGTCCTGCCTTTCGGGCTGACGAATGTGTCATCGGTGGTTATCAATCTAATGAACAGAACGTTTGTGGAGTATTTGGATAGGTTCGTGACTGTGTTCATCGATGATATCCTAGTGTACTCTCAATCTGAGTATGATCATGCGGAACACTTGCATATTGTTCTGGAGACCGAGAGAAGTAATCAGTGTATGTCAAGTTCTTTGAGTATGAGTTTTGGCTATCTTCTATGGCATTCCATGATCATATAGTTGTGGTCCGGGTATCGTGGTGGATCCAACAAAGGTTGATGTAATACGTGAGTGGCCTATGTGGTTTGCTGTAGCGGAAGTCCGGGGTTTTCGGGTGCTTGCCGGCTACTACAGGCGCTTTGTAGAGAACTTCTCGCGGAGAGCGTTGCCTCTCACAACCCTGTCAAGGAAGAATCAGAAATTTGTTAGGTCGTCAGCGTGCGCACAAGCTTTCGAAGATCTAAAGTGTCGCTTGACCACGGCACTTGCCTTATGTTCGCCTTGTGGTTCTGAAGGCTTTGAGGTCTATAGTGACGCCTCTGGGAGTGGTTTAGGTCGTGTTATGCTTCAGCACGGGTCGGTGATAGCCTATGGATCACGTTAGTTAAAGGTGCATGAGAGGAACTATCCGGTCCGTGATTTGGAGTTGACGGCCGTGGTATTCGCTCTCAAGCTTTGGAGGAATTATCTGGTCCATGAATTGGTGATTGGCGGCCAAGTTATCCACGCTGAAGCTTTTGAGGCGCTACCTATATGGTGTGAAGGTTGACATTTACACAGACCATAAGAGATTGAACTACCTATCCGATAAAAAGGATTTGAATATGGGTTGGCAAAGGTGGACGGAGTTCCTTGGGGACTACACCTTCAAGATACACTATGTACCTAGGAAGGGTAATGCGGTTGCAGATGCGGTAAGTCGCAGAGCTCCGCGCAGGCCAATTGGTTAATCATGCATGTTGAGCGTCTCGTTCGAAATTTAAAAGCCTTGTAGATCTATTGTGTTGATAAGATGCCTGATGTTGGAGCACAGTTGAGCCGGGCGGAAGTGTTATATGCCCTGGCTGCTCGGATTCGGCATGATTTGGAGTTGGATGACAGCATGAAGCGGTTCATGGATGAGGCTTTGGATGGGTCAAACACCCAATTTACCGTCGATGATGGGTTATTGTGGAAAGCCAGTCATTTGAGCGTCCCAAGTATGGGTAAACGACAGGAGGAATTGATGTACGAGGCTCCTCATACTAAGTACTCAGTTTACCCGGGGAGCTCAAGGTTGTACAGAGTTATGAAAAAGTTGTTCTGGTGGCCGGGACTTAAGGAAGACATAGCACTTTATGTGGCGAAATGTCAGACGTGCGCCTTGGTAAAGGCAGAGTGCCAGAAGCCCGGAGGATTCTTAGAGTCTTTGCCTATAACGGAGTGAATACTCGATGACATATCCATGGATTTCGTGCATGATTTGCCGAGATCGCACAAGGGGAACGACGCCATTTGGGTGGTCGTTGATCGTTTTAACGAAAGTGTCACATTTTATACCCAATAGGAAGGATGATTTAGTGGAGAAGCTGGCGAAGCTTTATGTGGACAATATACTCCGATTACACGGCGTGCTCCGGAGCATAGTAAGTGACCGAGATGGTCGGTTCACGTCTAATGACTGAAGGCTCATTCTGAAAGTCCACCTAGTGTCAACTATGTGCACCTATGGGGGGGGGGGGGGGGGGGAATAGGTGACGAGTAGTGCTTTTGCGGAATTTACGAGAGTACCTGCACAATAAAAATAAAGAGCACAGCACACAGAAAACACAGGAAATTTATAGTGGTTCCCCGACTTGGGTACATCCACTTTCCCCCTTCGACCTATCTCTCCAACAAGGGACGACTCGGTCACTTCTCCAACGGGATTGAAATCCAATCCCTGCACTAACGGAAGGAGCCCTTCCACACGTGAGAGTCAACACTCCCACAAAACGGGTTGCACCCAACCCTTACAACACGGAACAAAAGTTCCTTTACAACGAAATTAAATATAGAGTGTACACGTGATACAAACTTCTTTTGGAGACTACGGTGTTCCTCTTTGTTCGACGACGTGTTCTTGAAGTCGATGAAAAGTCTACAACCTTGGTCTCTCTTGTAGAGGATCTCCCGGAACCGGCGGCGGCAATCCGAGCGGCGGCTCGGTTCGGAATCGGCGGCAACGAAGGTGCGCTGCTGCAGTACTTTGAGATCCAAACTTCGTTGCGAAGCAAACTAGGTCTATCAACGGTCACTCTAGGATCGGTCGTCTCGATCGATTCGGACGGGGGAGTTTTTCCCGGTCAACAAATCGAGAGACAAGAGATCTCTGGATAGACACGTGAGACTCAAGCTTTGCTAAGCTTCTGTCGCCGGAGATCGGGAAGAAGAACGATCAGCAGCGGCGACGGGCGAGCGCGAGCGACGACGGAGGCGGCGGAGAGATTTCGCGATTTTAGGGTTTTCACTCGCTCGGCTTCTTTCTTGGGTCCGTATTCCGTTCAAAATACCTGTATATAAATACTGTAGATGCTTTCCAAAAAGACCATTGTGGGACCCACAAGCTGAATCCCTAAGTCCCGGTTCAGAATCTTAACAGCGGCAGAATCCGGTTCAGGAAATTCCAGAGAAAACGCTAAGGAAAAATCGGCGAGAATCGCAGGCGATTCTCGACGAATCGGCGAGAATCACCAAGTGATTTTCGACGATTCGTCGAGAATCGTTAGTGATTCTCGTCGAATCACTTATTAATTCTCAACGAATTTCACTTTGTATACATGAGCTGCTTGGCCACTGGTTCGGCGAGAATCACTAGTGATTCTCGCCGAATCTTACTTGGCACCGTTTTGAGGTAGCCAGAAGGAGTCGGCGAGAATCGCTAATGATTCTCGTCGATTCGGCGTGATTCTCGCCGAATCGGCGAGAATCACTTGGTGATTCCCGTCGAATTTTCCTTGGACGAATTTTCGTCTTCCACCCAGGAGCTGCTCCTTGATCCTTCCATGCTCCTTGTCTTCTCTTGCATATGAACGGCCCTGTACTTGAAAGTAAGTGCACTCCAATAGAGAGAGTACACGTAGGCCAACACACTGATCTGCTCAACGAGGGATTACGTCGTGCAGACCCGTGTATATTGACATACTGCACCCTGACATTGGTGTGCACTTAGCGTGGAGGAACTGCAAGCACAACTTGAAAGAGTTTATCAAATACATAGTCTATTGACCTTAGCTTGTCCAGGGGCTTCTTCAAATCAGGTACATTGTGGATACAATACCCAACAATCTCCCCCTATTTGAAGAAGCCTAAACCCTACAAGCTAAGGTGAATAGAGCAAATGGAAATGAAAGCCATAAACTTAACATTGAGTGGAGTCATCCCTTACCAATACCAATTTCTTGGGAGCAAGCTTGGAGCCACCTTAGCCTTGGCCCCGAGAGGGTAATCTCCCCCTTTTCGGCTTCTGCAAATCGGGGTCTGTAGCGTTTGGCCCTTAGCTCCCCCTCAGTTCTTGCAGCTGTACTCACGCTGGAGTTCCCTGCTCCCCCTCAGATCATGCACGAGTCTGGAGCTTCTGTAGTCTTCATTCTTCATAATTGAGCATCCCCAATTCAGTCTTGAAAAGATTGAACTTGGCCTCGTCTAAGGGCTTTGTGAATATATCAGCAATCTGCTTGTCCGTGGGGACATAACAGAGAGAGATGTCCTTGTTCTCCACGTGCTCCCGAATGAAGTGGTAGCGTACTTCAATATGCTTCGTTCTGCTGTGCGAGACAGGATTGTTGGCAATGGCAATTGCACTGGAGGAGTCGCAGTACATAGGAACTTCCTTGAACTGAAGGTTGTAGTCGGCTAACTGGTTTCTGATCCATAGGAGTTGTGCGCAACAGCTGCCTGCTGAGATATACTCAGATTCTGCTGTGGAGGTAGCCACACAGTTCTGCTTCTTGCTGTTCCATGAGATAAGCCTTCTTCCGAGGAATTGACACGTCCCGGAAGTGCTTTTCCTGTCATCCCTACTCCCTGCAAAATCAGCATCTGAAAACCCTATTAGCTCGACATCATTGTTTCTCGGGTACCACAAGCCAAGATTAGGAGTACCTTTAAGGTATCTTAGAATTCGCTTTGCAGCGACATGGTGAGATTCCTTAGTGTTCACCTGATATCTAGCACAGACACATGTGGAGAACATAATATCTGGTCTACTGGCAGTAAGGTAGAGCAGGGAGCCAATAATGCTTCTGTATTTGGTTTCATCGAAAGGTTTACCTTTCTCATCCTTATCCAGAGACATGGTGGATCCCATTGGAGTCCTCATAGAGGTTGCACTCTCCATACCGAATTTCTTAAGGAGTTCATTTGTGAACTTCGTCTGAGAGATGAAAATTCCATCCTCAGACTGTTTCACTTGAAGTCCTAAGAAGTACTTGAGCTCTCCCATACTGCTCATTTCAAACTTTCCTTGCATAAGTTTAGAAAACTTTTTGCAAAGATTGTTGTCCGTTGAGCCGAATATTATGTCATCGACATAGATTTGCACCAGCAAAATCTTGTCTTTGACTTCCCTAAGAAACAATGTTTTATCTATTTTACCTCTGGAGAACTTGTTCTCAAGAAGAAAACTAGATAAAGTCTCATACCAAGCTCGTGGAGCTTGTTTCAACCCATATAAGGCCTTATTAAGAAAATAAACATGATTGGGATAAGTAGGGTCGACAAAACCTGGGGGTTGAGCGACGTATACTTCCTCTTTCAGGTCTCCGTTCAGGAATGCCGATTTCACATCCATTTGATAGACTGTGAATCCTTTGTGTGAAGCATACGCCAGGAACAACCTGATTGCCTCGAGCCTTGCTACTGGTGCGAAGGTCTGGTCGAAGTCAATCCCTTCCTCCTGTCTGTAACCTTGAGCCACCAGCCTGGCCTTGTTCTTTACGATGACACCTTGTTCATCCAGCTTGTTTCTGAAGATCCACTTCGTGCCAATTACATTCTGCTTGTATGGTCTGGGAACCAGCGTCCAAACATTGCAACGTTTGAATTGATGTAGTTCCTCTTGCATGGCCAGAATCCATGCCGCATCCTTGTTCGCCTCGTCGAACTTCTTTGGCTCAACCTGTGACAGGAAGCTGAGATGCAATACTTTGTTAATGGTACCTCTTCGAGTTCTGACACCGACACGAGGATCTCCGATGATCTGATCTCTGGGATGATCCCTCACGTGCCGGAGCTCTAGAAGTCTGGCGTCGGGAGCTTCAACTACTGCTTGGGCTTCTCTTTCTTCCAAGAGATTTGTTTCATCTTGATCTTCAACATTTTCAGATGACGTGGAGGTGGATACTTTGACGTACTTAGGAGTGTCATCTTTAGCGGGCTCATCCAGACTCAGCTGTTTCAATCGTGCACCTGCATCTTCAAGAATACCACTGGAAGAGTTGTTGTGAAGCAAACTTCCTTCATCAAATACAACATTTATTGATTCTTCTACCACTAGGGTTTTCTTATTGAAGACCCTATATGCCCGACTGTGGGCACTATAGCCCATGAATATGCCTTCGAAGCATTTTTCGCCGAACTTAGTACGCGGGTACTTCCCATTATTCAGTACATAGCATCTGCAACCAAAAATCCTCAAGTAGGACATGGTTGGTTTCCTGCCTTTCAGTAGTTCGTAAGGCGTCTTACGATGATGCTTGTTGATCAATGCTCGGTTTTGTACATGACAAGCTGTATTGACAGCCTCTGCCCAGAAGTATTCCGGGAGAGAGGCGTCATTCAACATTGTCGTGCAAGCTTCAATGAGAGTTCTATTTCTCCTCTCCACAACTCCATTTTGCTGAGGAGTGCGCGGGGAGGAAAACTCATGAAAGATACCTTGTTCTTCACAAAATTCTGTCATAGCACCAGACTCGAATTCTGTTCCATGGTCACTTCTGATTTTGACCACTGAGCAGTTAAATTCGTTCTGAACCTGCTTGACAAAACTAGTGAAGATGTCAAAAGTATCTGACTTTCGTTTCAAAAAGAACACCCAAGTAAACCGAGAGTGATCATCAACTATCACTAGCGTATATGACTTGCCTCCCAAGCTATGAACTTGCATTGGACCAAACAAGTCCATATGTAACAGGTAAATACATCGGGAAGAATCTTTGTCTGCAATGCTCTTAAAGGTAGCCCGAGTCTGTTTGCCCATTTGGCATGCAGGACAGGGGCTATCTTTGATGCACTTGATACTGGGAGCATCCCTTACTAAGTTCTTAGAAAATAGCATACTAATTGTCTTGAAATTAATATGTGTCAATCTCTTGTGTCATTGTTCACAAAGAGATGCACTGCCTGTTGCCACAAGGCATACGGGGGTAGAAGAATCTAAACTGAGAAAATCTAAGCAGAAGATATTTCTGCTCCTAATGCCTGATAATACTGTCTCAGAAGAGGTACGTGAAATTATCAGGCATTTATCTTTGCAGAACTTAACGTCATAACCTTTGTCACACAGCTGACTTACACTGATCAGGTTGTGGTTTAACCCTTCAACATAAGCCACGTCGGTGATAGAGATTATACCGTTGGAAATTATACCGTAACCTCTGGTGACTCCACGATCTGACCCTCCAAAGATGACTTTGGGTCCATTCTCGACCGGAGTGTAATCACGCAGCAGGCTTCTTGTCTCAGTCATATGCCGGGAGCATCCACTGTCCAAATACCAGATTGGCGTTTTAGTGGCCTTTGGACATTCCTGCAAAACAAAATTAATTTGCCTTAGGAACCCAATCGAATTTGGGTCCTAGATTCCTGGTTAGCATACTCCCCCTCGGTTGGTTAACCCTACGAGTGGTCGGCCTCGCATTGTTAACATGGGGAGTCTCGTAATGCCTTGGATTAAACCAACAATCCACGGCAAAGTGACCAACTTTGCCACAGCACCAACAGTCGAATCTGTTGTACCTCTTCCTAGGCTCCTGCCTTACCCTGGGAACGGTGGGTACAGCTGGGGCCTTGGATCTGGAGGAGGAGCCCTCACGGTGACAGCAGTCACATGACTTCGTCACCTTTTGAATAACAGGCTTGGCTTTTGGTGCCTGCTTTCCATTATGGCCGCTAGAGAACGGACCATAATTTCCTATGTGGATTTCCTCATAAGGTGCCTTGAAGGCACTCTCACCGAAGTTCCGGGGAAAGTTCCAACCGTCATACCGGCTCTTTGGCTTTGCAACCGAGGGCCGGAAATGATGCCCAAATGTTGACTCAAAGTCATGTTGGTTGCACGGAAAGCCAGGCTTTCTGAACGCAACAGGACTAAGAGGAGCCTTGCCCTTTTCATCAGCAGAGGCCTTCTTGGCGGCCTTATTCTTCCTCTGG
Organism: Platanthera guangdongensis; assembly: GCA_039583875.1. Taxonomy (NCBI): domain Eukaryota; kingdom Viridiplantae; phylum Streptophyta; class Magnoliopsida; order Asparagales; family Orchidaceae; genus Platanthera; species Platanthera guangdongensis. The sequence continues at coordinate 115,394,706 of CM077156.1, forward strand.
TTCCTGTTTCTCCTGGAAGAGGAACCAGATACCCCTGCATGCCCCAAGCCAGCTCCTTTGGCCTGAGCAGAGAAGGTATCAACGACTGGAAGAACTGTTTTTGGCATGGAGAAGCTCTTGACGATCTTTTTTTCTGCCGCAAGTAGTTCTTCCAACTTGTCGACTTCCTCCTGCTTTAGATCAAGGAGCTTCAAAGACTCTGAATGCTTTGAAGTCAGGTCAAGGTGTTCCTGTCGGAGAGAAATCAAACTAGTGACCTCTTTCCTTAAGGATACACACTCACCCTTAAGGAATTTTACTTCCTTCTTCTCAGCCTTCAGTCTCTTACGGCACTCATCGAAAGTGTTGAGCAGAAGCTCATACTTCTCGAGGAGCTCAGCTTCACGGGCCGAAGGGCCATCCTCAGGTTCATCATCCTGAGACTCAGGATCAGAGTCGGAGTCGGAGAGAGGGGTGTGAGCTTTTACCTTCCCAGTAAATGGGGGGCATTCTCCTTCTGAGTCCGAGCGACCCACCAGCCCGAAGTAGGCTTCATCATCATCATCCGAGTCTGAGGAGTCAGACTCACTCAGTGTCTTTGGCCGTTTAGCGATGTAGCTTCGCTCCTTCTTCTTGTCTCTGGAGGACTTGTGCTCCTCTTCTTTCCCTTTTTCCCTCTTGCCTTGATAGCAGTCGGCCACGACGTGTCCTGGCTTGTTGCATCCAAAGCAGATAATGTCAGAGGAGCGATGTTTGTTCGGTCTAGATGCATACCTGTCAGAAGAGTAGTTTTTCTTCTGAAGCCTGGAGGAGGAGCCGTCTCTCTTTCTTTGATTCCTCATCTTGAGGAACTTCTTGAACTCTCGAGTGATGAGGGAGAAATCCTCCTCCGACAGCTCTGAGCTGGAGGAGCATGGCTCGGAGTCCTCCTCCTCATCCTTTTTCCTGGCACGGTACGACATCGTACCTTTGCCTTTTCTGGAGTGACTGTCTTTTAGAGCCACAGTCTTTTCTTTTGCAGCAGCCTTTTCTGCTTCTTCCTCAGCTTTCCTGGTGTTCAGCTGAAGCTCATAGGACATCAGCTTCCCAAACAGAATTTGTGGATCAGTTTCTGCCAGTCTGCCAAATTCTCTGATGGCGCAGATCTTTGTGTCTCATTCCTTAGTAAGGGACCTAAGGAATTTGTCATTGAGTTCACCATTAGTGAACACTCTTCCGTACCCCTTGAGGGCGTTGACAATCTTTAGGAAGTTCTCGTAGGTGATCCCGATCTCTTCCTTCGGCCCTTGTCTGAAGGCCTCATACTTCTGGTTCAGGAGGGATCTCCGATCATCCCTCACTTCATCTGTGCCCTCCATTAGAATGATCAGGCACTGCCAGATCTCCTGAGCTGTCCTGCAGTTGCTGAAGTTCTGCATCATAGAGTCATCAACTGCGCTGACCAGGATGTTTCTTGCCTTCATGTCAAGGCCCACTAGTACCATCTCATCCTTGTTCATTTCAGAGAGTGTCTTCGGCACTTTCTTGGTGGGATCAATGGTGGAGGCCTTAGTGGGGACATAAGGTCCCTCCAGCACGATCATGAAAAGTCGAAGATCCACTGCTTCCATGTAGAACCTGATCCTTTCCTTCCAGATAGGAAAGTTGAGTCTGTTGCACACTGGGATCTTGCCGGAGTACTTGAGACCGTCCATAGCAGATGTATGTCTCCTTGTTGACACTAGTGGCAGGATTCAACTCAAGGTGTTAACCTTTTGTTGAGTAACCTCCCTCTGATACCACTTGAAAGTCCACCTAGTGTCAACTATGTGCACCTATGGGGGGGGAATAGGTGACGAGTAGTGCTTTTGCGGAATTTACGAGAGTACCTGCACAATAAAAATAAAGAGCACAGCACACAGAAAACACAGGAAATTTATAGTGGTTCCCCGACTTGGGTACATCCACTTTCCCCCTTCGACCTATCTCCCCAACAAGGGACGACTCGGTCACTTCTCCAACGGGATTGAAATCCAATCCCTGCACTAATGGAAGGAGCCCTTCCACACGTGAGAGTCAACACTCCCACAAAACGGGTTGCACCCAACCCTTACAACACGGAACAAAAGTTCCTTTACAACGAAATTAAATATAGAGTGTACACGTGATACAAACTTCTTTTAGAGACTACGGTGTTCCTCTTTGTTCGACGACGTGTTCTTGAAGTCGATGAAGAGTCTACAACCTTGGTCTCTCTTGGAGAGGATCTCCCGGAACCGGCGGCGGCAATCCGAGCGGCGGCTTGGTTCGGAATCGGCGGCAACGAAGGTGCGCTGCTGCAGTACTTTGAGATCCAAACTTCGTTGCGAAGCAAACTAGGTCTACCAACGGTCACTCTAGGATCGGTCGTCTCGATCGATTCGGACGGGGGAGTTTTTCCCGGTCAACAAATCGAGAGACAAGAGATCTCTGGATAGACACGTGAGACTCAAGATTTGCTAAGCTTCTGTCGCCGGAGATCGGGAAGAAGAACGATCAGCAGCGGCGACGGGCGAGCGCGAGCGGCGACGGAGGCGGCGGAGAGATTTCGCGATTTTAGGGTTTTCACTCGCTCGGCTTCTTTCTTGGGTCCGTATTCCGTTCAAAATACCTGTATATAAATACTGTAGATGCTTTCCAAAAAGACCGTTGTGGGACCCACAAGCTGAATCCCTAAGTCCCGGTTCAGAATCTTAACAGCGGCAGAATCCGGTTCAGGAAATTCCAGAGAAAACGCTAAGGAAAAATCGGCGAGAATCGCAGGCGATTCTCGACGAATCGGCGAGAATCACCAAGTGATTCTCGACGATTCGTCGAGAATCGTTAGTGATTCTCGCCGAATCACTTATTGATTCTCAACGAATTTCACTTTGTATACATGAGCTGCTTGGCCACTGGTTCGGCGAGAATCACTAGTGATTCTCGCCGAATCTTACTTGGCACCGTTTTGAGGTAGCCAGAAGGAGTCGGCGAGAATCGCTAATGATTCTCGTCGATTCGGCGAGAATCACTTGGTGATTCCCGTCGAATTTTCCTTGGACGAATTTTCGTCTTCCACCCAGGAGCTGCTCCTTGATCCTTCCATGCTCCTTGTCTTCTCTTGCATATGAACGGCCCTGTACTTGAAAGTAAGTGCACTCCAATAGAGAGAGTACACGTAGGCCAACACACTGATCTGCTCAACGAGGGATTACGTCGTGCAGACCCGTGTATATTGACTTACTGCACCCTGACATTGGTGTGCACTTAGCGTGGAGGAATTGCAAGCACAACTTGAAAGAGTTTATCAAATACATAGTCTATTGACCTTAGCTTGTCCAGGGGCTTCTTCAAATCAGGTACATTGTGGATACAATACCCAACACATTCATCAGCTGTTGGGTACCAAGTTGCATTTCAGCACAGCTTTTCACCCACAAACAAATGGGCAAACTGAAAGGGTGAACAGGGCGATGGAAAACATGCTTCGTATGTGTGCGTTGGATTTTAAGAAAAGGTGGGAAGACCATCTCTACATGATTGAGTTCACATATAATAACAGCTACCAAGCCAGCATACAGATGGCGCCTTTTGAGGCTCTGTACGGAAGAAGGTGTTGTACACCATTGTCATGGGTAGAAACGGGAGAATCGAAATTGTACAAGCGAAGGGACGTTTAAGATGCTACTTCAACGATACGGTTGATACGAGAACGGCTACTGATCGCTCAAGATAGGCAGGTCAAGTACTTTAATGCCAAGCACCGGAACGTGGAGTTTGCGGTGGACGATTGGGTGTACCTCAAGATAAAACTGTTTAAAGGCGTATCAAGGATTCGACGCTTAAAGAAGCTTAGTCTGAGATATGTTGGGCCTTTTGAGATCTTGGGCCGGATTGGTGAAGTCGTCTATCGTTTGGCTCTTTCGATGGAGCGGAGCAGTTTGCTTGATGTATTTCACATCTCAGTGTTGCGGGAGGCTATCCAAGAGCCTACAAAAGTGGTAGTTATGAATCAAGTGTCAGTCGACAGTGGGAAGACGACGAAGGTCAAGCTCATTCGCATTGAGAATGAGGAAGTCAAGCAACTACGTAATAAAGCCATCATGATGGTCAAAGTCCGTTGGGACAATTGTGTCTGAGAAGAGTTGTCTTGGGAGCGCGAGCAAACTATGAGGGAGGAGTTTCCCGAGCTTTTTCCCTAAGGTAACCTGATGTATTGTTACTCTTTCTATTTTCCTGTAACTTTAAATTTCGGGACGAAATTTCTTTAAGTGGGGGTGATTTGTAACGCCCCAGATTCAGGAAACACCCTTTTTAGGAGGTACCGCGCGGCGGTAGACCTACCGTTGGCGGTAGGTCGGTGCTCTCGACGCTCTCGCCGTCTCAACGCATGCTAGCACCAGGCGGTAATGTATACTGCGCGGCGGTAGTCCGCTCGACATTTGGGTCGGGGCACTTGATGCGTGGAAATCGGCAAGCGCACCGATCGCACAAATAATAAAACTTGGGAATAAATCCCCGAGTGTCGGTCTCTTGAGGAATGCAATTAGCATAGAGCGGCAACAGTTCAGAAAATATCGTTATGAGGGTTATACTTAGAAAAGATTAAAAGGGGGGCTTGTGAGATTGTGGTTTCTTGATCTAATAAACTACTTAAGACTATGCGGGTCGAAGGCACCGCTTCGCAAGGTGAGGTGAGTGTATCGGTCGCGATGCCGAACTTCGGTTGGGCGAGTGGACGGAAAGCTAATGGATGGAAGTGTTCTTGTGCGGAGTGCAATCGAGTGAAACAAGAGTATGGAGTGGATGTAGAGTGGGCGAGACACATGCAAAACACACAACTCAAAAGCAAATGAAAACTACAAACATCCACTTAGATATAGAGTAGAAAATGTAGTTCATTACAATATCAAATCATTTCATACAAAGGAGGAAGGGGAAGAGGAGTAAACTACTAGAGGGTGAAGGTCCACCGCAGGTCGTGGCCGAAATAGCGAGTTGTCAATCCGCTTCCGGGCTCAGTCCGAGGAGGCTTCCGGTACCAACGAGCTGTCACCTCGAAGGCCTTTGAGTCCGTTCTCTAGGTCGTCTTCTTCTCCAACTCCGGTGGAAAGCTTGGAGTTGAGGTCATCAATGGTCGGGAGCTTCGCTGGAGGGTTTGGAAAGCTTCGGAATCACCGGCTACGGACTCCCGATGAAGGTGGAGTGGATGGAGCAGCTAGAGAAGTAGAACGGCACTTCCCGTGCACTCTCCGATCGCAGAAATGACCAGTGTTGCCCTAAATCGCAGAGCAGGCCCTTAAATACTGAGGCAGAATAAGCAGAGCGCACGATCAGTGGCGCACGACCAGTGGTCGTGCGCACTGTCGGTCGATGATCGTGCGCAATTTCCAATTAAACCTGCAACTTGGACAGAAACATGACACGATCAGTGGCGCACGACCGGTGGTCGTGCGCACTGAATCCACTGATCGTGTGATTGGCTAAGACAGAACTGCGGAAAGCAAGAGGTAAAAGCGCACGAGCAGTGGCGCACGACCAGTGGTCGTGCGCACAATGGCCAGTGCTCGTGCGATTACCCGGGCAGAACTAGGAATAAGAAGAGGACAGAGCGCACGATCACCAGCACACGACCAATGGTCGTGCGCAGTAGGTCCAGTGATCGTGCGATCGTCAAGACAGAACTGGGGAAAAGGAGAATATAATGTGCACGATCAGTGGCGCATGACCAGTGATCGTGCGCAGTGAGTCCAGTGATCGTGCGCAGTGTTCCTGTATCGTCGGGGTCTCCTGAGCGGTTCTGGAGCACGCACACGACCCATGCACCAGCAGAAGAGGCGGATAGGCCACCAAAAGTGCACACCACATTCTCAAGACACGGCGAGAGAACAAATAAAACAAACGGAAATACAGAAACATCTAAAGCACACAGAAAACGGGCCTAAAGTGCATTTAATCATGAAATAGGCAAATAAGCAAATATAAGCAGTTATAGCTCTCAAGTGCAGTGCTAAGACGATAAAACTGCCCCAGATGAGTCCGAAAATCAGTGTAATATTTGGACTCATCACACCCCCAGACTTACCTATTTGCGCGTCCCGCGTAAATCATTACTCCGTGGACTGTAAAAACAGCTAACTGGCTTAGAAACTTCAAAATAAAGTAGGACGAGAAATCAAATACATCATGCGTATGGAAAATAGAATAGAAAAACTTTTTAATTATACTACAGAGCTTAAATTATTCGACGGAGGTAAATAAATATTGTGTCTACTTAAAATTAGAATTCTGAAGAATCGTTCGGTCATGTGTACGGAGAAAGTAGACAGACCACTAAGGTGAGCATTGTCCAAGACCGGGGCTCGTGATCACCTCCAAAGAAATCCATCAATGTCGGGAACCATAAGCTTGCCCTTTCATACTCTCTCAACGATGCTAAGTAGACTCAAATGTGAATCAGCAGGACTTGTAGGTTTGAATGGGGTTAAGGCTAAGGTGTGGTAGTCAATGATAAACAAGGAGGTTACACGCAACCAAAGCGAGCGAACAAGAGTTAAACTCAAACAGCCACTAAGAAATGCATGCGTGACACACCCTCAGACTTGTCTTGAAAACCGGGTATGCACACGGCCTATCCCGACCAAAAACTAACACACAAGATGGGGATTGCAATTCTCCTTGTAATAATTTTAAATTTTCTTTTTTTTTCTTTTTTATTCATCTTTTTCTTTTTCATTTTTCTTCTTTTTCATTCATCAATCCTCAAATCTAAAAATTAGCAATTCATGAATTCATCTCCACATCACAACATATCAAATTTTTGAAATCGATCAAGCTCAAGGTTTTGGTTGCGACAAAAGGGTTGACTTTTAGGCTTTGGTGAATATAGGTGGAGCTGAAACAAAAGGAGGGTAGGCGCAAATTTGGCTTACAAGGGTCAGTTGCTGGGACTAGGTACAAAAGGGCTCAAACTAGCCAAAATGATGGTCTACCTCACGCTCACATTCGACTAACTGGGCACCAATGCTTCGAGAGTAGCTTGGGGCAAGTTCTCAGTCCCCGAAAAAGATGATCCTTCCCCCCGACTCTAGCAATACGAGTCTAGTGACGGCTACACTCATCTCTACACTACCGTTCGATTACTCCAAATTCTACAATTTTAAGGAGCACAGACAAAATTTACTTTTCCAGAATTAATTTAAGTCTACGAGCATGAAGAAAAAGTAATCATATACTATTTTTATGCAAATCATGAGTACTTGATTAGGAGCACTCCATGAGTTTCGAACTACTATATCCCAAAATCCTAAGTACGCACCACTTTTTAGAGTTTACACAAAAGTAATACATTTGCCTTGAGCCGCGCGCATGGTTAAGTGTGCACTCATGTGAGTGATTCAGTGTGTGCAATTAGTGATCATGAAATAAATAAATGCAGACTAGTATGCAATAAACTGTGTTGTGTAGTGATCACAGGCAACTCCACCCCCAGACTAGAATATGACAATACGAAAAAGTAAAATATGTAAATAAAAAAAAGGGCTAGGGGAAGAAGTACCCATGCTCAAAATTGAGCATACCGGTCGTGCGACGAGATATCCAAGTGGGGCCAAGTTGCCGCGCCTCAAAAAATCCGGGACCTGCGATTTAAATACGTACGCAAAACAAAAGATGGACACACATATATATAGAAAAAGAGCTCAAAACACAGCACGGGACCAAATGGTCCAACATGGGTTGTCTCCCAGAAGCCACTTTTGTTTACCGTCCTTAAGGTGGACCAAATACCTGTATTAGCAGTTAGAATAAAGAGTTCGTTGCAGTTTGAAAAGCAAGAAATAAAATAGAGCGAACTAGAGTTTCATACGCAGCGAGAAAACAGAAAGAGGAGGATAAGTGGAATAATGGTATTGCAATCAGCTATAAGCGGATTTGTGGTAAGCCTCTCCGGTGGGGTGCGAGGGGACAGCAGATTGTCTTTTTGCGTTGGGGGAAGGGAGTTTCCCCTTACTCCGATTGCGCTCTTCCTCGCACCGGAAGGCAGCGTAGCGCTCGTCGCGTAAACGCTTTGCCTCTTTCAGTTTCTCCACCGTGGGAGACTTCCAATGGATGTAGTCTGTGGGTTTTCCTGTTTTTGTGGTTGGTGGCGTCCTGTCCGGTACCTGTGACGGCGACCGGATCTGCCCAAGCTACAGATCGCTTAACAAAGTTATCAGCAGTGTTATACAAATAAGTGTCTAGGGATTTCTCCCGGATAAAACTCGGTTCGCCATACTCAAAAACAGAGTTGGCGGGAAGTAGAAAGGCAGTCGTGGCTTTGGCTCACTCGATCTCTTCTTTGACCAATAGCTCTTGATTCTAATCTATCTCTTAGGAGAGTCCTTTCTTTGTCTTCTCTTCCGGATGTGCTTCTTCTAATGTTGGGAGTCCTGAATCTATCTTGGTATCTGTGACACTCAGAAAATTGTTATTTTTGATGGGAGAGGGATGTATGGATGTGTTATCGTGGGCGGAATCTTCGGCCAGCCAAGTGATGCGTCCTTTGGAAAAGTCGAGGAATGCGCCGCTGGCAGTCAGGAATGGGACTCCTAATATAGGAATAGAGTTATTTTTTCTTGGTCCCAAAACCTGAAAGTCAGTGGTTATACTTTTTCCGTTGACCTCGATTTCGACTTCCCGAACACCTCCCTCGGTGTCAACCAAATTGTCATTCGCTAAGATAAGCGACTTCCGGTTTTCAGTGTCAACTTGTAGGTGCATATTCGCAACATCTTGCAGGGTGAGGATGTTGTTGGACGCCTCGGAGTCGCATAATGTTGGGGTTTCGAAGTTGTTTATTTTACAATTGATGACGAGTTCGTTGCTTTTTCCCAAATTTTCCTCCTCAAGGCTTTTACCTTGTTCATGGGGGTTCTTTTCGGTGTTACTAGGTAAGGTGTCTAGGGTGCGCTTGGAGACCACTTGGGCCAATTGGCCCAATTGTGCCTCCAGTTTGCGCATTGAGGCGGCTTGATTTGTCATGTTGGTTTGGGAAATTTCAACGAATTTCTCGAACATCTCTTCCAAAGAACTTTTTTAACGGCGGGGGGCCCTTGGGAATAATTTGGTTGAGGCGGCCGCGGTTGGCTTCCGGAGGCATACGCATCGTTTTGATGCTGCCCCGGTTGCCATCTTTAGCCAGATGCGTTTGGATTCCAAGAAAAGTTGGGGTGGTTTCTCACCCCCGGGTTGTATGTGTTTTCGTAAGGCACTCCCCTGTTTTGATTTGCTACAAAATTAACAGACTCATTCAGAAAAGAAGATTTATCTGGTACCTCGACTCCTAGGCATTCGAAGCTGTGGTGGTCGGTGCTTCCGCAACCTTGGCATGAGATTGCCATCACTGGGGCGGCGGCGGCGGGCTTGGGGATATCCACGGCGAATACTCCGCTTGTGCTTTGTGGGATGTTTCTTCCAGCGGTCCAGTAAGCGCTGTGGGCGGCGGTGTCTTGTAAGATTCTCAGAGCATCATCTGGAGCAAGGTTCATGATTGTTCCTCCGGAGGCGGCATCGATCATGGCTCGGTGGTGGGGTTCAATAGCGAAGTAGAAACTTTCGACGAGGTTCCACGTTTGGAATCCATGGTTAGGGCACTTCCTCAGCAGCTCGTTGAAACGCTCCCAAACTTTGGCTAAACTTTCTTGATCGGTTTGCCGGAAGTTGGTTATTGCTCGCCTCATGCTCACGATCCGATCTACCGGGTGGAACTTAGCTAGGAATTTTGTGGTCAAAGCCTCCCAGGTGGTGGCTGTTCCAGGTGGGAGGGAGTGAAGCCATGTCTTGGCTTTGTCCCTTAGTGAAAAAGGGAAGAGGCGGAGCTTGACTGTTTCGTCCGGGATTCCAGCGTAGCGGAACGTGGCGCAAATTTTGGAGAATTCCGCCAGGTGAAGATGGGCGTCTTCAGTGGCCATTCCTGAGAACTGAGCGTTGTTCCGAATGATATTCAGGATAGCTGGTTTAATCTCGAACTGTTGGTTGGTGATAGCAGGTCCGAAACCGGGGTATATGCTCCCGACGATAGGTGTAGTGTAATCCCTTATGGTGCGGACCTGGGGAGGGTTCACTTCATTTTCGTCGTCATTTTGGTCGCCAGGAGGTATCCCTCCAACTCGGTTGCCGGCATCGATATTCAGCTGGTCTCACATTGGGGTTAAAGTGATGGCTGTGGCGCGTCTTCGCTCTAGGATAGTACGTTCGATCTCTGGGTCGTAGGCTACAAGATCTCTTGTGGCTCGACCCTGCATTCACTGCGGCAAACTACACAAGGAAACAGCAGTCAAAAACACTAACTCTTATAACAATATTTTCAGTCATCCTGAGTCGCTCTATAGTTGCACTCCCCGGTAACTGCGCCAAAAATTTGATGCGTGGAAATCGGCAAGCGCACCGGTTGCACAAATAATAAAATTTGGGAATAATTCCCCGAGTGTCGGTCTCTTGAGGAATGCAATTAGCATAGAGCGGCGACAGTTCAGAAAATATCGTTATGAGGGTTATACTTAGAAAAAATTAGAAAGGGGGCAAGTGAGATTGTGGTTTCTTGATCTAATAAACTACTTAAGACTATGCGGGTCGAAGGCACCGCTTCGCAAGGTGAGGTGAGTGTATCGGCCGTGATGCCGAACTTCGGTTGGGCGAGTGGACGGAAAGCTAATGGATGAAAGTATTCTTGTGCGGACTGAAATCGGGTGAAACAAGGGTATGGAGTGGATGTGGAGTGGGCGAGGCACATTCACAACACACAACTCAAAAGCAAATGAAAACTACAAACATCCACTTAGATATAGAGTAGAAAATGTAGTTCATTACAATATCAAATCATTCCATACAACGGAGGAAGGGGAAGAGGAGTAAACCACTAGAGGGTGAAGGTCCACTGCAGGTCATGGCCGAAATAGCGAGTTGTCAATCCGCTTCCGGGCTCAGTCTGAGGAGGCTTCCGGTACCAACGAGCTGTCACCTCGAAGGCCTTTGAGTCCGTTCTCTAGGTCGTCTTCTTCTCCAACTCCGGTGGAAAGCTTGGAGTTGAGGTCATCAATGGCCGGGAGCTTCGCCGGAGGGTTTGGAAAGCTTCGGAATCACCGGCTACGGACTCCCGATGAAGGTGGAGGTGGATGGAGCAGCTGGAGAAGTAGAACGGCACTTCCCGTGCACTCTCCGATCGCAGAAATGATCAGCGTTGCCCTAAATCGCGGAGCAGGTCCTTAAATACGGAGGCAGAATAAGCAGAGCGCGCGATCAGTGGCGCACGACCAGTGGTCGTGTGCACTGTCGGTCGATGATCGTGCGCAATTTCCAATTAAACCTGCAACTTGGACAGAAACATCAGCAGATATGCGCACGATCAGTGGCGCAAGATCGGTGGTCGTGCGCACTGAATCCACTGATCGTGTGATTGGCTAAGACAGAACTGCGGAAAGTAAGAGGTAAAAGTGCACGAGCAGTGGCGCACGACCAATGGTCGTGCGCACAATGGTCAGTGCTCGTGCGATTAGCCGGGCAGAACTAGGAATAAGAAGAGGACAGAGCGCACGATCACCAGCTCACGACTAATGGGCGTGCGCAATAGGTCCAGTGATCGTGCGCTCGTCAAGACAGAACTGGGGAAAAGGAGAATGTAATGCGCACGATCAGTGGCGCACGACCAGTGGTCGTGCGCAGTGAGTCCAGTGATCGTGCGCAGTGTTCCTGTATCGTCGGGGTCTCCCGAGCGGTTCCGGAGCACGCACACGACCCATGCACCAGCAAAAGAGACAGATAGGCCACCAAAAGTGCACACCACATTCTCAAGACACAGCGAGAGAACAAGTAAAACAAACGGAAATACAGAAACATCTAAAGCACGCAGAAAACGGGCTTAAAGTGCACTTAATCATGAAATAGGCAAATAAGCAAATATAAGCAGTTATAGCTCTCAAATGCAATGCTAAGACGATAAAACTGGCCCAAATGAGTCCGAAAATCAGTGTAATATTTGGACTCATCAGTACTCAGAGCACGACGTTCTCGAGAACCGCTAGCGCTCGGCGGTAGCGGTAGCCGGACGATTTATTTGATAGAGCTCTCGGGTTGTTACCATGTGGCGTTAACCCTACCGCAGGCGGTAGCGTAGTTTTGTCGTTTCTGAGCGGCGATAGCTTTCTATCGCGTGGCAGTAGCGTAGCAGATATGACGTGTCCACGAGTCACCGCCCAATTGGATTTCTAAGCAGTGGGGTCCTCGAGAAGCCAAACGATTGGGCTACTGCGCGGCGGTAGCTCTCGTAAACTTTATTCTTGGAGGAATCAGGATCGTCCACTGATTCTAATTGGAGATTCGACGGCTGGTGCGTGCCTCTGCGGGTTTATAGCCGGGAGTTAGGTTTTCCCAACTCATTCCTTCATTGCTCTCTTTCTAAGTTCCGGAGAGAAGGGAGAGTGAAGAAGGAAGAAGAAGGAAGAGATCCCGCAGCCGTTGGAGTTCTGAAGCTCTGATTCGCAAGTCGAGTCTGGATTTGGGGAGGCATGGTTTTTGAGGTCGCGTCCATCGGTCTAGATCTTGGGCATGGCACCGAAGAAATCGCAAAGGGTAACGATTCTCTACTTGGACATGTGAAATCATCTTCCTTTTGCATAGGAAACCCTCTCCCGCGAGTGTGCAGTGAGCGTGAGGTATTCCTTCAGGTAGAAATGGTTTATCCCCGTATTTTTGCATATAGAGTTCGGAATAGAAGTACGGACATAGGCATGGTGTGTGAAGCTCATCCAAACGGGTTGGTCTGGATTGGTGATGTTTTCATTATGCATGTATTGTCGGAGAAGACTCTGTGTCGTTTGTTTTTCGGGTTTCTACGCGGTAGATTGCAGCATGGATCTTTGGGGACTAACCTCAAGGAGCAACCGGAAAACTGGATAGAAACGCATTTCTGTCAGGTACCGCGCTGCGGTAGTGTTACCGTCGGCGGTAGCTCTGTGAAAGAGCTGTTGTGAGGCCTGTCTCGCGGATACCTGGGGGCCAGTGTGTGGAGTTACGTGCTCTGGGAGCCCAGCTTGGTGGCCTGAGAGTCGACCTTGTGCATAACCGGGTTATGTACTATTGTTTGATCGATTTGTTGGGCCTCGGGAATCTTGATCCGCGCCGATGACTTAAATTGACATGACGGTGTGAGCAACGGGTTGAGTGAAACAGTACCCGCTCTATGTGGTTCGGTTAAATAGACCTAAAGTACATGGCACTTACCGTTGGCATTGAAGGACGAGTCTTAAGCTTCGGCCGGAAAGACTCAAATGCTCACGATAGTTGTCGTCCTGGGGGCGGTGGTGAAGACTCGGATTGGACCGGAGTCACTAAGAATGTGCCCTGAGAGCACGGGGTGTGTGGTCGTTCGTGCTTACGCCTGTAGTGAAGTTGCTTAAATTGCACTTTCATTTCTATGTTGGATTTTGCTAATACAAATGCAGGGAAGGAGCACCGCCGCCCCGAGTAAGGGGTGGGGTCGTTATAATTTGGTCAGCTTTAGTTGACCGTTGCTTTGTTTTGCCACCGTGCGGTGGATTGTTCTTATGCAGGAACAGGTGAGCATAGTAGCAAATAGCGGGCTGAAGCCCTTGTTGCTGTGCTGGCCCTTGAAGGCCGAAGCGAAGTGTTTTTCTTTTAATACTGTCATGTATGGTCGGTCTGCGAGCCGATGTATGTAAAACACTTTAATTCAAGTTGAATGTTGTAAGGCAATAAGGCCAAGACTTTTGTGTATGTTATTTCATTCATGTTGTGGCTGTAGTGGACATTCATGTTATGTTTATGGGTTCTTCTAACTTATTTAAAAACTTGCGCTAGAATGCTCTGCGTTAGATTTTGATAATGTTTCATAGTAATTTGGTATTAATACGTAACTCCGCTAACTGTCCGTGCAATATGGCGTGGGGCACCGGCCGGACCTTCTGTTATATCTCATGTGACGGATGGGGGTGTTACAAATGAGATCCTCATATCGTGGTTTAAGTTGATCCGAGCGATGAGACTCAGTGGAGGCAGTGGTGAAGCCATTCTCATCGGTGTGGGGGGTCATTAAATGAGTCACGGGCATGGAACGGAGGTGCAGAAGGAAAGACGGCGGCGACGGGGCTGAATTGGAAGTGGTGGTGGGCATTGACGAGCGTTGGAATGGTGCCGGGGTTACTGGACAGCAGCCAAGGGCTAGAGGATGCGAAGAGGAGCTGAAATGGGTGTGGTGGAGATGATGAGGGATAACGAAATGTTGTAAGGGGCGCAAGAGGCCGCTGGGAAGCAGATGGAAGTGCGGCGGCCAACTGGATGTTGTTGTATACTGTTGTAAGCTGGCAAAAGACCGTCGGTAGGCGGCAGGAAGTGGATTGAGGAGACGCGGAAAACTGTCTTCGAGCGAGAGTGGATGTTTTGTCAGGCATCGAGCGCTTGCCGAGCGGCATCGAGCGCTTTTTGAGCGGTGTCGAGCGCTTGCCGAGCGATATCGAGTTCAGGGCGTCAAGCACTTGTCGAGCGCATGCGGGCGAGAGAGATGGGTCGGGAATGGAGCAGACGGGTGGGCGGGCAAAAGTCAGCAATTCGAGCACTTTTTGAACTGTGTTGCAGCTCAGTTGGGTATCAAGTCTTCGTTAAGGAGCTTGATAAAGGAGGTCGTTGGTTCGATCCAACGCCTCAACGACCTACCCCAGTTAAATTCATCCTGTGTGATTTGGTTAGGGATGCTCAGTCATTCGACTGCAGTAGGCCACGGATCTGGATATCATGTGCCCCCCCTCAAATGGACCCCACCGTGGTTTCTAACAAAAGATGGCCAGCACAGTTGGGTATCAAGTCTACGCTAAAGAGCTTGATAAAGGAGGTCGTGGGTTCGATCCCAAAACCGTCGTTCTCTTTCCTTCGAGTTCTATTCCAAAGCCAGTGCTATTAAGAGAGATTCGGCTGACAAGCGAGATGAAGGCGCGAAGCGAGTAGCTTAGGGTATATAAAGTCTACCCACATGCGACGGACTTCAAACTGGGAACCACCTTACTTCTCACCCCAGATTCGGAGCATATAAGAGTGTCGTGGTAGTGGGAGATTTGTGACTTTTCAGAGATCTTTTTAGGAAGCCCTTGGAAATCCTACGTCCCAGTAAGCTCGGAATTCCTTTCACAATTCCGAATGTTTGGTAGGGTTTGGCGCAGGAACGTAGTCTAGAATTCTCCGGCGTAGTTCCAGAGATAGTCTGCTACGACCGTTCGAGCCAAGTATATCGGTCTCAGGGTGTTCTTTTTTTCTTTGGCGGTTTCTTCCCGTACGGGCGGCCTTTCTGCTCTTTTCTTTCATTTCAGAAAGTGCGTGAAAGATACAGAGATTGAACGAACGTAGGGTCGGGAAAAAGAAAGACATCATTGATATTTCGTTGTCGTGAATTCAAGGGAGAAATCCGCTTTACTAACTGAGATGATACGTCAAGCCTGCCGCTTAGCTTGGCTGCCTGTACCGGATCTGATAACATTCGATATTATGCTATGTGTGGCTTTATTGAGGCTTATGTGGTATGTCCAAAGAATATAAAGAACCTCACCCTAAGGATTCTGCGTGATTCGCACACCTCTGAGGAAAGGCGTGCATTCAAAGTTTCGTGTCCACTGTGAAAGACCCTGAAAAGTGCTCATTTACCCCGGCAGGCAAGCTCTGCAGCGAAAGGAATGAAATCCGTCCCAATCAATAGATCAATGATCTTCTAATAGAAACTTACTTCAGTGAAGGCTACTCTTTCTTCTTAGATTCCTTTGAAGATAGGAGTACAAAAGTGTTTTTTGATCACACCTCAACAACCTACCCCGGTTAAATTCATCCAGGGTGATTTGGTTGGACATGTTCTTGTCATTTGACTGCAGTCGGCCACGGATCTGGATTTCATGTGCCCCCCTCAAATGGGCCCCACCGTGATTTCTAACAAAAGATGGTCATCTTTTGTTAGAAACCACGGTGGGGTCAATTTGAGGGGGCACATGATATCCAGATCCATAACCGACTGCAGTCGAATGGCTGAGATCATCTCCAACCAAATCACCTGGTTGATAAATCCCGGGTAGGTTGTTGAGGTCGGGGATAGAACTCGGAACCTCCTTTATCAAGGCCTTGAGAGAGCTCCTGATACATGTGTCGTGCTAACTAGATAAGATGAAGTTTATAGCGTCGTGACAACACGACGATATAACTCTGACAAGCGTCAAATCAATAATATTGGATTTAATAATCTCAGCCCTTAGATCTAAAATTGATTGCACAACCAGGTACGCGCCTTTTCGCATTCTGATAGAATATATATAGGCCAAATGTATTAAACTTGGAATAAAAAAAACACATTTGCCCGAAAATTCGTCGTGATACGTTCTTCCTTCGCAAGTGCACGCAACGATAGAGCTAAGGAAACTTTCAACTAACACGATGAGGATTCTCTGTGAGGGATATGAAGTGATCAAAATGGTTTCAGAGATGCTCCTGAAGACATGAAGACTGTTATCAGACTGCTTGAAGCAGTAGACCTGGAATATGTTCTCTCAGAGCCAACAGTGATAATGAAAAGGGAAGTTCTAGAATTCTATTCAAATGCAAAAATCAGCTCAAGACAAAGATTGGTGACACCAAATTGAAAGTCAGTCCTAAAAGGCTAGCCAAGGTTCTACACCTGCCTAAGTTTGGCACAGAAGAAGAAGATGAGGAAGTCTCTAAACAAAACCTCAATGATTCCCTAGAGTGGTGTGGGCACTCACATAAGGCTTATGGATCTCTGGAGAGAAAGAACTTCAACCAACAAGGGAAGCTACTAGCCGACATTGTAGGAAAAGAGTTCTTGTGGAAAGTTGGTTCCCATGACAGAATGTCTAAAAGAATGTTTGAGCTAATGACGAGTAATATTGATCAAGAAAGACAAATTGGTTCCCATGGCATAGGTGTTGTTTGTAAGAATCCAAGAAAGCTTTTAAGTGTCAAATCTTGGAAGAATCCTATCCCTATACATACTGAACTCCATTCCAGAAGATGGGAACCAAAATTCATCACATAAGGAGGATTGACATAAAAATTCTAGGAAGATGGGAGAAGGTGTTGTCAAGATTCCCAAAAGGCAGGGAAGAAAACAAATCAATAAAAAGAAAGAGGCATGTTGAGTCTGAAGAAGGCTCTTATGACAGCAATGAGCAAGGTGGTGATCCAAAACCCTACAAGCGCTGAGGGGGAGGAAGAGCAAAGAGATTTTTTTGTACAAGTGTCCTTATCAAATGAGCATGATATCACGAATGAGATAATTCATGAAGAATGAACCAGCTGCTGAGGTAATCATAAATGAAGATATTCTAGACCTCAACCTTCCAGCAAACAAGAGTGCTACAGTTGAGGGGGAGTGTCTGAAGGAGGACTCACCTCAAGAGACTGAGACTCTAAATCAAATTGATGGAGAGGACTCAGCCCAACAGACTGAGGTACTGAAACAAACAGATGATGATGTTGAGGGGGAGACTCGCACTGAGCTGCTTTGGAAATAGAAAAGATTGTTGCTGCTACTGAGGGAGAGTTACAGCTTGAGCTCCCTGCTCTTGGGATTGAGAAGGTAGTTTCAGTTCTAGGGTTTGAGGATGCAACCCACACTTAGTTGGCAATCCAAAAGGACCTAGAGGACCCATCTACAAGAAAGATTGATTTTGATCCTATTGAGCCAGAAGTCCAAGCAGATAAGATTTCAGTGCCCATGATCACTGAAATAGTTGAGAACACCTGCAGAGAACTTATTTCTTATGGAGGTCAAGTTGGTGATAAAGGAGATGGAAGCCAAGCCCCTGAGAATGTTCCAGGCTCACAAGATTCTATGTATAAAGATGTGACAGATGTGTCAGAGCTAATGAAAGAGCTGAAAAGGAAGGAAGCTGAGAAAGAATCAGCTCCTCCAAAGAACATATCCCTGGGAAATCTTCCAACTCTATCATTAATCCGATGAGGATATTGCCGGATGAGCAAAGGAAACATATTGAACATTATGTAGATGATGCTGGAAAAGAACTCAGAAAAGATTTATCAAGTGAGACTACAAGACTCGGGTTTGAAATGAATCTACTGAAAGAACGCACCTTTAATTTCTTTCTGAGAGCAGCCCAGCAGTAGATCATACTGCACAACTGGAGCTTACTCACAAAGGACTGGCAGACATAATTAAAAATCAATGTGCCACCTTTGAAAACCTACAGAATGCATTCCAGTCCACAGCAAACAATATGGAAGAGCATAGAATGAATGTTCTGAACAGAGTGGATTTCTGCAGTCAAGTATTGGATGGGCATCTCCTTGAAAAAAAGAATAACATAACTGCAGGAGTGAATATGCTCAATGATAAAATATCTGCTCTTCAAGAGACCCTGTGTCAATATGCATCTGAAGAATTCATAAAGGGGGAGAAATCAATGATAAAGTCTAGTGGTGACCATGCCATTTGGACTTCCAATGTTGTGAGAGATGCACTAAAGTTACCCCCAATAAACTATGATGCCCCTTTAGATGATGATCCCTTAGATGTGCCTGCTACTACTACTCAACAGCTCAGCCCTTCTACTCAACAGCTCAGGTCTGCAAGGATAGATGATACTTTCTCTGATAAAGGAAAGGAAATTGCAACAGAGGAGGATGAAATCAGGTTGAGAAAGAAAAGGTATAGGGAGGAGATGGAAAAAAAGCCAGACTATGAGTTGTGGAGCCCTCCATCAAGGGAGATCATTCTAGCTGTTTAGGACCAGATTACTGATAGAGGCAAGCTATACAGCATCCAGGAATGGACCAAGCTTGAGAAACAAAAAGTAGTAAAAAAGGCCTTCATAAGAGACAAAAAGGCAGGAAAACTTCCAGTTGATGCACCCGAGCCATGCAAATATCATCCAAAGCCCTATGGCTACTTTCAAAGGCAGAAACAGAAGAAACAAGAAGCTGATGACAAGGCAACTAAGAAAGCTAGGGTTGGTATTGTCATAAAGGACAGAGAAGACTAGATCTAGAATGTACTTGTTTGATTGGATAAGGGCAAATAAATACGTTAGATCTTTTGTAAACATTTGAACTCATTTATATATATGTTATTCTGGATGTTTTTCTATAATTGTTGTGATTGGTAGTATAAGTTTAGTTTTTGTGATTGATCTTTACTATTATTCTCTGTATGTTCTTTATCATTGACTAAGATTCTGACTTCTTCAAATAGGGAGAGATTATTGAAAACGTTGTCCATAATATTTCAGATTTGAAGAAGTCATCAAGTTAATGATAAATACATTTTGTATTTCATGTCTATCTGACTTAACATATGTAGGAATAGCATAAATTCATATAAATTTATTCCAATGAGACAGGAGAAAAGTAAAACCAAAAGAATACTTAACTAATTCTCAAAATTGGTCTAAGTACAGAATCATCGAGTTAAGATACAATTTCGTCGAGTTCACACACAATATTGTTGTAAAGACACAGTATCAACCTTGTCTTCATGAGAAGAAAAGTTCTAAGTTAAATACCGTCGTGTTAATGCTCAGCACACGATGATACAACTCCACAGAAGAAGAAAAAATTCTAAGTTAAATTGCATCGTGTTAATGGTCAACACACGACGACACAACTCCACAGAAGAATAATAAAAAGTTCTAAGTTAAATAGCATCGTGAAGATAGCTTTATCGTCGTATTAATCTTACATCTGGACAGAAGAATTGGCTAAGTCAAAGATGAACTAGTAGCATCGTCTGAGTATTTGGAGAAGTTGGCCAACTCTAGCACACTGCTAGATAGGTGGAGGGGAGCAGTGGATGTACTCATAATTGGAGAATCACTATACATGCTTGTGTGCTTTATGTGATGCTCTTTTTTTCCTAATAGATTAGCTGCTAAAATATAAAAAACAAAAAGAAAATAAAAACTCCTATTCCCCCCCCCCCCCCTCTAGCTGATTGGACTGTGTTGAACTATCAGTTTGCCCTACATATCTGATGATCCTTTAATATATTGTTCACCGCATTTATTTATTTTTGCTATGATGTTTAAAAAAATCACTACCTCTGATATATGAATAGAAAGAATTTAAATTATGGTGGTTTGGCAAGCCATTACATCTATGCATGTTAACATTACCTTGATACAAAGGGCTTATTACATGTCTTTTACAACTGACAATGAATGGTTGATTTGACTAGAAGATGGTAATATGAATGTAAAAAGGTAAATTGATATAATATGTGCAAGCCAACAAAAAAGGAAAATCACTAAAAGGTGATAAGCTTCAAGAGTACATTAGATGCCCCAACCTTGCATATGATTATGGAAGTTCCGTAATAAAACTGTCACTTCTGCTTCACTGAGATTTTCCAGTGGACTTATTTTGGCCTGCTTTATTATCAAGAACCCCAATTCAACTATAAGGTGCAACTAACACCACATCAATAAAATTCTTACGCTAAAATGCCATTTCAAGACCAGACATATCATCATCAATAGCAGTAGCAACATTAGCAGTCACCTCCTTACCAACAATTATTTGGGCCTACTCTTTTGATACATTTGGGTTCTATTTCTATTTTAAAGTTAAGCCTTTTATTTGGTATTAAAAAAAAGATGTGTATCTTTTTGAACAACTTCTTACAATATCGATGATGACAATAATACTAATGATGGCAGAAATATTGATGATGACCATGATACTGATGACGGAAAAAATAGACCCTAGTGCTCATGCTCTGTTTGAAGAGTCTGATCTCCATCAATATGAAACTTATAACTGCAACTGGCCGGCTTATGTGACAAGAAGATGAGAATAACAATGTAAAAGAGGCAAATTGATATAATATGTATGAGCCACCAAAAAAGGAAATTTAACTAAAAGGTAATACGCATGAAGAGTACATTAGATGTCCCAACCTTTCAAATGATCATAGAAGGTTCCATAATAGAAGCGTTACTTCTGCTTCACTGAAATTTTCCAGAGCAATCAAGAGCCACAATTCAATTATAAAATGCCTCTAACACCACTTTGTTTAACAAACATCTTAGACATAAATGTCATTTCAAGTCCAGACATATCATCATCAATAGCAGTAGCAACATTAACAGTTTCCTCCGTTCTACAATTATCAGGGGTTACTCTTTTGAAACATTTGGCTTCTGTTCTATTTAAATTCAAGCCTTTATTTGGTGTTGATAAAGATGAGTTGTATTTTTTGAACAATGTACAATACAGATTCCATCTACACCTTTCTAGCATTTTCTATTGATTCTGAGTGACCGCCTTAAATATCTTTTAGTCATTCATGCCTTCTGCATGATCAAACAAATGACGCAAAGTAGAGAGAAAATCTAATAAGCTAACTTCTCCAACAATAATGTTTTGGAGTGCAATGCTTGAACAGGAAAAAAGAAAAGGAAAAGTAGGCCAAAAAAAGGACAGATGGTATCCAACCTCCAAGATGAGCTATTAGTAATGGCAGTGAAGGTAGTAACGATCTAGTTTCTTCCGGTTCACCAGCTGCAATGTTGGTAAGGCACCATGCAGCCTCTAGCAACTGCGCAATCAAAGAAAAAGAGCAAAACCCTTCCATAACACAAGGCAAAATAGTAAGAAATTGACTATGTTTAAAACAGACTTTGATGACCACAAGCAAGAAACAATGAAGCATATGTGCATGTTAGAAAGCAGCATGCATGTAGAAATATAATATTAACTATAATTGTTGAAGGCTCAAAGAGCATCAATGTGAGAACACAACAAGCAGTGTGACTGTTACGGAGCTACACGACGCCGAGCCTCCATGGCGAGATTACACGCTCCAGGGGCGTAAATCGGACGGGCCCACCGAGCCCGCAGAGGAGATCGCGCCTTAACCGTTACCCTTATTATTTAATTTCAGCATTTATGTTTTATTTTCAACATTTATGTTTGGCGGATTGTTTGCGCCGTTATTCGCACCCCCACTACTATAAGAGGTAGTGTCTGTTGTGTTTGAGAACATCCTGGATGATTATTGTGTTTTTTATTTCTCTCTTAACCCTAATTCTCTCTCTCTCTTTCTCTGCCACTTTCTCTTCTCTCCCCCAACCGCCGCACACCTCCGCCCGCCCGCCCCCCTAGTTCGTACCAACTGGTCTGACCGTCGTCCCGCCCTCCAAAGGCTGTCGGTGATCCCGCCCCCCCAACCCCCTGTTATGTCGTCAGGCCCCCAGCAACCCAACACCTCGGTCCGCTCCATCGGAGCCCGCACCTGCCGCTCCCAGGAGTGTCCCGCCCGTTCGCAACCCATGTATCTTTCTGTGTCGCGACCTCTCGCGCTGCATCACCCGATCCCCCCTCCTCTGCTATGGCACCAAACACCTGATCCACTGCAGAAACACCATTGGCGGACTCCAACGAGGTCGTCCTCCGCCACGTCGATGCCCAGGAGTCCCTCGTGGCCTCCATGCATGCCGCCCTTACCTCCCTTCATGCCAAGTTTGATGCCCTTCCAACCCTCTGCCGCCTCTTCCGCCAACGGATCCGCGTGCCCGACCAACGGCGCATCCATCCTCGGAGCGACACCCTTTCTGCACAACGGCGAATCCGCTGGCCCGCTCCCTCCAGGCCGCCCAACCCTCGCCCTGGACCTTTCCACTTTTGTCGGTGTGGACCCAATTGGGTGGATTTCCAAGGCCGAGCAGTACTTTGACCTCCACCGTACTCCCGAGCAGGACAAGGTCTCTACCGTTGTTGTGGGACTCGACGGCTCCGCCCTTCATTGGGCCCGGTGGCTCAGGCAGTCCAACCCGGCTATCTCTTGGTCGGAGATCAAACAGGAGATGATCCGCCGCTACGACAGCCGTTATTCCGGATACTCCATCGAACGACTGTGTGGGGTAAACCAAACCGGTGCATTCGATGATTACATCGATGAGTTTGTGGCCCTCGTCACCCATGTTTCGGGCCTACCACCAGATCATTATCTCGGCTTCTCCATGCAAGGCCTTTTGCCCCACATCCGGTCTCGGCTCCGCACTTATCACCCCCGGACGGTTTCTGATGGCCTCGACATGGCCCGCCTCGTGGAGGCGGATTTGTCTCCTCGACCCCCACCGGCTCCAGGCGGACCTCCGCCGAGAGGCCGGTCGTGGAGGACCGCTACTCTAGAGCCACAAGCCCCTCGGCCTCCTCCAGCCGTCCGGCCAGGCTGTCCATCCCCTCCTCAGCGATTCTCCACCCGCGAGTTTGACGACCTCCGTCGCAAAGGTCTATGTTTCCTCTGTCGTCAGCCCTATTCCCCTACCCACGTATGCGCGTCAAGGAGTTTCGCGCCATCATCGGCGACTTCGAACCGGAGATTACTTTGGAGGATTTTGAGAACCTCGAGATCACTGAGGAGGACACCACCGAGTGCGCGGCTGACGTTGGCCTTCATAGTTTGGAGCTTCCATGTTTTTCCGTGGGGAGCATTTCAGGACCCCAAACCATAAAGTTGGCGGGCAAGATGGGTGACCGCCACATTGTCATCATGGTGGACAGCGGGGCGAGCCATAATTTCCTCTCCTCTCAATTGGCCCAACATCTCCGCCTTCCGATGGAGCCTTCAATGGATTTCACTGTCAGTTTGGGCGATGGTCGCCGCCGCTCGATCCTGGGTCGTTGCCTGTCTGCCTCACTTTCAGTGGGCCCTTACCCGGTGACAACGGACTTCTACGTCTTCGGCCTTGGCGGGATCGACGCCATCCTGGGAGTTACGTGGCTCTGCATGCTGGGCGACATGCAGGTCAAGTGGAAGACTATGACGATGCGGTTTCTCCAGGACGGTCGGGAGTGTTGCCTATGCTGCACTACTTCGCTCTCCCGCCACCTTCCGCACGATTCAGAAGACTTCGGACGCCGATTTTTTGGCATGGCTCTAGTCCATCTCGGACGCCGCACGACAGGCCCCATCACCACAGTTGGCCTTTTAGGCCCTCCTTGACGAGTTTGTGGACCTCTTTACTGCACCATCCGGGTTGTCGCCGGCTCGGACGCACGATCATATCATTCCTCTTCATCCTGGCGTGTCGACAGTCTCAGTCTGTCCATACCGATATGGGCACGTGCAGAAGAACGAGATCAAGAGGCTCGTACACGACATGCTGATGGAGGGCCTCATCCTCCCCAGTGCAAGCCCTCTATCAAGTCAGATCCTCCTGGTCAGGAAGGATGGCAGCTGACGCTTCTGCATGGACTATCGGGAGCTCAACAAAGCCACCGTCTCAGACAAGTACCCGATTCTGAAGATTCAAGAGTTGTTGGATGAGCTTCACGGCACGACCATCTTGACCAAGCTGGACCTCCGTGCGGGCTACCACCAGATTCGCGTCCAGCCGGCCGATGTCGCCAAGACGGCCTTTCGGACCCATGATGGCCGCTATGAATTCCTGGTTATGTCATTCGGCCTGACCAACACGTCAGCCACCTTTCATGCCACGATGAACGACATTTTTTGTCTGGTACTTCGTCAACACATAATTGTTTTTATGACATTTTCTTTGCATTACATTTTCTTCATGGTATCAAAGAGAGATTACTTCCAAACACAAAACTCTCGACGTTTGAGCTTTCGCTCTCACCGATTGAGCCTTTTTTTGCATGGACACTTCTCTTTCAAGTCTCATGTACACGTAGCTACTCCCAGGAGCTCGCCAAAATTTGTCGCTTGTTCAGCTACTAGATTGAGCTCCCTGACCTGCCTTTTATAGGTCCTCTAACTTCTGCAACACTCATTTCTTGTTCGCCAGCAGGACTGCTACTGGATTGAGACCATGCCCCGCCTTTTATATGTCCCTCCAACTTCTATAGCACGCGTTGCTTGTTCTCCAGCAGGATTCGGCACATCCGGTCTCATTAGGATAGACTTCTGTCTCCTGAACTTGCGGAAGCTCGCCGTTTTTGAACTCTCCTCTCCATGCACGCACTTCATTTGAACTCTGCGATCGTCGCCTCGCCATGCACACACGTTCTGTTGTATCAACACGTTCAATGCACGCACTTCATTTGATGCCCTCGTCGTCAAAGTCCTCGACGTGTAGGTAGAAAAGCATGTTGCACCTGTGGCCGCGCGTGAACTGCTCGTCGCATTTAAAACAAAATCTCTGGGCGCGTCGTTGCGGCATCTCAGTCCGAGATAATCGGCGGACTGGTGGGGCTGGAAGACCCTCGATACCGCCTTGTTGAACGATGTCGGTGGTAGGCGGGTATGCCTCTTATGCTAGCTGGAGGCGACGATCGCAGAGTCGGGCAAGACTCATAGCAGTCACTAAGTCTAGAGGAACCTTGAACTCGACATCCAGTCGCAGGCAGTCGCGAAGTTTAGTAGTGAAAATGTCCACCTGCATATCGGGGGCAAGAGTGACATGCGCCAAAAGAAGCTGAAATTGTTCCAGGTGCTTGTCCACGGACCCTGTTTGTCTTAGAGATGTGAGTTCACTGAGGGAGTTGTTGCGGATAAGAGGTCTGAAACGCAAGTTGCATAGCCTCTTGAAGTCATCCCAAATTAAATTTGGTCGGTCGGTGAGAAGTCGTGAAGCCCACAAAAGAGCGGAGTCGAGCATGTAGAAGGATGCTAGATGCATTCGGTCTGCTACCGGAGTTTGTAGGTGGCCGAAGAATTGCTCACACTTGGTGAGCCAGCCCAGAGGATCACTTTTCCCATCATAGGTTGGAAAATCCAGCCTGGTGTAGTGTGGCACAATAGCAGCATTGGGGTGCACGAGGGCTGGCAGCAGTGGCTCTTGAACGGTCAGGGGCAGTGGTGCACTTAGTTATTAAAGGCACAAGGCGCACCAAGTCGCAAATGGGTCTTGAAGCCTAGGCGCAAGGCTCGAGGCGCAGACGCGCGCCTGACGAAGGCAAGGCGCAATCACATCCATTTAAAATAATCGGCATCAAACATCATCTCAACTTCTCGATTAAATTCTTCATCTAGTTTACAAATTAATTATTCATTATTATCGTTTGTATCTCTTCAAAAAGAGAATCAATGTGATAACTTGCATCATATCTAAGTTTCAACGCGCAATTATCTTTCATGAACACTAAATCAATAAAAAATTATTAATTCTTAAATTATTTTTTTCTTAATTTTTGAAGAAAGAAATTTACAATAAAAATCTTACTCATACGCTCTTTTTATATTCTAAAGGCACAAATAAGTCACACAGAGGCGTAAACCTCTGAGTCTGGAGCCTGAGGCACCCCTTTAATAACATAGGCGGTGCATCGCGGAGAAGTGGCGGTGTCCGACTGCTGCTTGTTTGATCGTGTGTGGGGGCGGTCAAAAGATCAGTAATGAGCTTGGAGAGCGTAGTAATGTCCTAATGATGACGGTCCACAAGGGCAGTTTGCGCAGCTTGCTGCGCCATGACGGCCTGCAGCATGGACATAATGTGACTCAGTTGGTCAGACGAGTCACATATAGTGTAAGATAAGGACCGAGAAGAGGAGCGAGTGACAGGACAGTCGGATTGCGCCGAGTCGGATGATTGGGAATGGCCACGAGAGTCGCGGCGTCGCCCAATGGTGACACAAATGTATATGCTCTAAGCCTTCACTCTCCCTTGCCTTGGAGGCACTGGAATAAGAGAAGTCCAAAATAGTGGTGCGAGAGAGGCGAAAGAAGATGATGAACGGGTTTGCTGCGGGTAGGAAGGCGGATGTAGGATGTATAAAAATAAGGAGGAGTGGGATCTGCGACATGAATAAAGGTGGGTGGCATCAGCTTAAAAGGGAAGAAAAAATTTGGTGTGCGGCCCACGGGAACAGCGGTAGTTTTAATAAAATATAAAGTTTGTGGGGCTCGAGGGATGAAAAGGGACAGCGAGAGCAGAGGCAGGCAGGGCTCGAAAGGAGCAGAGACGCGTGGGGCTCGAAAAGCAGCAGGGGCGCGTGCGGAACTAACGTCGACGCAGAGAAAGTCACTTGAGTCCTTCGTCGCAGGACGGCGGAATCGATCTGTGGGTACGTCGCTGGGACGGCGAAAGTTGCCTGCAGGAGGCATCCAAATCGACGTAGAGAAATGTATGTGTTGGAAGAGCACCGTTAGTGTGGGGGTTGAAGCACGCAGGCAGCGACTGGTTGGCGAGGATCCCGCACAGGAGGGGAGGTTGGCGCTGTTGTTGACAGGAAGGGCGGGAGGACAACGGAAAATAATCTTGCTCGAGGTGGTCTGAGGCAGTGGCACGGCTGGTCTTGGAGGGGTCGTGAATCGCAGCGCGGAAGATTTTATCGTGCTAACGTGGAAGATGAAATAATCGTGCTTGAGGTAGTCGAAGGCACTGGCGCGGCTGGACTTGGAGGGGTTGTGAATTGCAGCGAAGAAGATGTTGGTGTGCGGACGTGGAAGAGGGCCAAGAATCTTTGATATCAAGTTGTTACGGGCCTACTTTTGTAACGGTAACTCGACTGAGTAGTGGTCGAAGTCGGAGAAGATGGCAGTGGTGTTGGATACCGTCGAGCCAGAACTGCAGCTACCAATGCGGGGCTTGCTCGTTAGAGAGAGGTACCAATATCTCACCATAAGAGACAAGAAACTAGACTTTTTCATTCCTCCATAAACAAGACCCCAAGAGTCTCTTCAATATAAACATAGAATGGGCATTAACGTAATTAGCCTAACACATACTAATAATAATAATAATATAAGAAGAAGAATATCACACAACTCGATAAAATAAGATAACTTTATAAGAAGCATAACAATTTATTCGATTCTTTAAAGAACTTAGCACCATGCTTCTCCTGTGATGGATGCTCCTACCACATCCTGCTCCAACATTGACACCTTGCGAGAGGAACTCAGACATCTACGGGGGCTAGATACTCGTACGTCCAGCTCCGTCGCCTCCATCTCTAGCAAAGATATATTGTTACGGTTGTGCCTGCCGACGGGACACGCACGCGCCGACGAGACACTGTGGCGAGTCCGCACGCGGAGGGAGATAATGACGAGTCTGTCTGGAGGAGAGACCGAAGACACGACGGCAGCATGATTATTTTATTTCTATTTGCTTTATGTTATTTCATATTATGTTGTGTATGCTTTAATTATGTGCTTTCGCTATACACACCTCATGCCTATAAGGGGTGGGGTAGTACTTTTTTTTGGATTATTCTTAGATGAATGAAAATTAGGGCTGATTCCTAAGATTTTCCTCTCAAACATAATCTTCATTCTTCTTCCTCACCTCTGTCGGCCTACCCCCTTGTCGGATTCCTCTCGGGATTGTATCAATTTGGTCTGACTTGTCGCACCGCCCGCCATCTCGCCGCCGGTGATCGAAATCTGCCATGTGTTTTCCGCTACAGTCAATTCATGCGCGCTTCCGCAAATTTTCCGCGCTCGTCTCGCCAGCTTCCGCGCGGCAACAGGCCATTTTGTCGAACCCGCGTCGAACCACCCCCGTACGCCGACTGCAACCCTTTCTGCTCTGTCGCTTCTTACATTGAGCTGTAGATACGTCGTCCTAGCACAGCGCCAGAAAAACGGGTCGTTGCTCCGCCGTCGACGGGTTTTTCCCGCCCTTGCTGCGACTGCCCATCCGACCCGTGTGCCCCGTTCTGCCGCAAAAACACCTGAGCCCCCTGTTTCGGCCATTCTGCGGTTTTCAGTCTGCTTCGTTAGGTTTTGAGCCGTCGGTCCACTGTTTCTTCCACTGCCAGTGGATTCCTTCCCTCCCGCCGGTTCCGCACACCAACACCGTCGGATCTGTCGTGCCATCTGCCGATTCCGGCGACTTCCACGACACCTAGCACGTCCGTCCAGATCTACTGTTCCAGTTGCTTCCTTCCGTTCCGCCAATTCCAGTACATGGCTGACAACACTCACTCGGCTGGAGATCTACCTCCAGATGCAACCGCTGAATCCCTAAGTCGTCGCTTGGAGGATCAAGAGTAATTAGTCGGCTCCATGCACGCCTCGCTCCTCGCCCTCCACTCCAAGATTGACTCCCTGCAGACGTCCACCGCCGCCGTCTCCGTCGCGTCCGGCTCCGACCCACCTGCGAACTGCGGCTCTCTCCTCAGAGTCGGACCGCCATCCATTCCCTCAGGGACTACTCCTCCAATTTCGGGCCGGTCTGCTCTCTCCCTCGACATTCCCTCCTTTGTCGGTGTTGACTCAATGGGTTGGATCGTCAAAGCGAAGCAATATTTCGACCTCAACTACACACCAGAGCACGACAAGGTGTCGACGGCGGTGGTTGTCCTGGACGGCTCGGCCCTCCACTGGGCTCAGTGGCTCCGCCAATCCAACCTGTGCCTCTCCTGGCCCGAGCTCAAGCAGAAGATGATTTGGCAGTATGATACCCGTTATTTCGGCCCCTCCGCTCTCGAGCGTCTTTGCGGCGTTCACCAAACAGCCGGTCTGGACGACAATGTTGATGAGTTCGTCGCCCTGGTCTCCAACGTTCACGGGCTACCGCCCTATCATTGCATGGGCTTCTTCATGTAGGGTCTACTGCCACATATCCACTCTCGTCTCTGCACGGATCACCCTCACACAGTCTCTGATGCCATGGACTTGGCGCTTCTGATGGAAGCCGACCTCTTCCCCTGGCTTGCTCCTACGGCAGACCACCACCAGCCCCGACTGCCTTGGCGATCGCAAGCCACGGCTCCTCCACCGCAGCCGCTGTGATGACCCAGGATTTACCCTGCCTTCACAAAGGACTTCCTAGCTTCATGGTCGTTACCTGGCACTGTCACCTGGCTGCAGCCCAAACACGCAACCCATCTCTGGCCTTCTTTTGGGCTCAGCGGGTTGTTGGAGGCCTTTGCCCCCCTTTTGACGAGCAAGCTCCATAGTTCAGCGTGCCCTACGCTTACGGGGACTTCTCAGTTGGGGCAGCTCAATTGGTGATGAGAAGTTGAAAATTTTCATAGTTAAGTGTGCTCAGGACAGAGAAATTTCAAGATGGGTGACCTCCGGGGAAGTCCCTGTAGGGCACGTTGAACTATGGAGTTTGCACGTCAAAATGGGGCAAAAGCCTCCAACAATCCGCTGAGCCCAGAAGCAGGCCAAAGATGGGTTGGGTGTTTGGACTACAGCCCAGTGAAGGTGCTAGATAAAGCCCAGGACGCCAGGAAGAGTCATGTGCGAAGGCAGGGTAAATCATAGGACGTCAAAGCCACCGCCTTGGGGAAACGGGCCGGGCCGTCCACCGGCCCCTCAACGCCTCTTGAACAGTGATTACAATGAACTTCGCAGCAAGGGCCTTTGTATTCGGTGCCGCCAACCGTACTCCCCAACCATGAATGCGTCGTGAAGTTCCACGCCATCATCAGCGACGGTGACCATGAGGTGACCCTGGCCGACTTTGAGGCCCTGGAGCTCTCAAAGGGGGATACAACTCTTGACGCCACCGCGGATACGTTCTACCGCCTGGAGTTATCTCGTGCCTCGACGGGCGGGACCTCCGGCCAACAAACCATGAAGCTCTCGGGCACACTGCGGGATCGCCCGGTCATCATCATGTGGACAGTGGCGCAAACCACAACCTCATCAATGAGCATCTAGTGCAGTAGCTCCGTCTTCCCTTGGTTCCCTCCCCGGATGTTGCGATTTGTATGGGCGATGGGCGCCACCGACTGACTCAGGGTCGTTGCACTGTAGTTTTTCTCTCTGTGGGGTCCTGTTCTGTGACCGCGAACTTCTGCACATTCGGCTTAGGCGATCTCGACGTCATTCTGGGAGTGGATTGGCTTCGCACGCTCGGCGAGGTATGCATCAATTAGGAGACTATGTCGAAGCAGTTCATAAGCGAGGGCCAGCCATGTCGCCTCGAAGGTGACTCCGCACTCCGAGGCTCTCTGATCTCCCTCTGTACGATCTGGCAAACCACGGACGTCGGTCACTCCGAGGGGTTGGGCCCCTCGGGCCCGCCGGTTGTGCCTCTTCTTTTTCCAACGGACCACCGAGAGCTTTCTACTGCGCTCGCCGACGTCATCTAGCCTCCAGCAGGGCTACCACCAGCCCAGCCGACTCTGGTCTGAAAGAAAGAAGGCAGTTAGCGTCGTACTTCCCAGCCAAGCTACTTGATCGTCGTTATCACCTTCAGGGGGACTCTGGCTCGCAGGAGGTCCCAGTTGTGGGGTCTTACCGTCTGAAGTCCGAAGCTACGCGGCTGCCCCAGGATGACTATTGTCGCTGCCACTACGACCACTGTCTTGGGGACAAGGCATATTTTTCAGACGACGACATTGTTACGGTTGTGCATGCCGACGGGACACGCACGCGCCGACGAGACACCGTGGAGAGTCCGCACGTGGAGGGAGATGATGACGAGCTCGTCTGGAGGAGAGACCGAAGACACGATGCCCGAATGATTATTTTAGTTTTATTCGTTTTACATTATTTCATATTATGTTGTGTACGATTTTAATTATGTGCTTTCACTATCCGCACTCCGTGTCTATAAGGGGGTGGGGTCGTAGTTTTTTTATTATTCTTGGATGGATGAAAAATTAGGGTTGCTCTCTAAGATTTTTATCTCAAGCCTAATCCTCCTTCCTCTTCCTCACCTCCGTTGGCTATCCCCCTTGTTGGATTCTTCTCGGGATTGTATCATACATCATCTTTTTGCAAAGTCCCTCTTAAATAATGGAATCTAGGGCCACGAATCACATTACCCCGCAGAAATATTTTTGGCATACGGATTGTGTTTTTTCCAAGTTTATCATGGCGACCAATGGAGAAATCAACCCAACTTGTGTGTCTAGAGATGTGTCTCTAACTTCGTCTTTCTCTCTCCGCTTTGTTCTTAATGTCTCTGGTTCCCAATTTAATCTTTTCTCTATTAGTCATCTTACTTATGATCATGATTTCTCCATTACTTTGCCACTTACTCCTTAATGGCGTAGGATCGACGGATACTAAATATCATTGGTAGAGGATGACTGTCAAATGAACTCTATACTATGTACCTTCCCACCACGGCTCTCTCCTCTAACACCTATGTTGATTCTTGATTGACATTGGCAACTTGGTCATGTTCCTCTTCATATCCTGCAGAAAACTCTTCCTGATTTCTCTCTCTGAATTTACATGTGAATATTGCATCTACGGAAAACAACATCGCTCTACATTCTCTCATCATTATACTAGGACCTCTATTCCATTTGATTTAGTTCATTCTAATATTTATGGCCTTTATAAAATGTTAGTTTATTTGTATACCGTTATTTTCTTACATTTATTGATGATCATTCTAGCACGACATCATTATATTTGATGCACGATCACTTTGAGTTATTATGTATCTTTTGTTCCTTCAGTGCCGAGACTCGTACTCAATTATCGCGCTCAATTAAAATACATTGAACCAATCATACACGTGAAAGTACATGCCACAAATAGTAGGAAACTTGTAATATATTGGGTATTATCCACCAAACTTCATATGCTTATACACCACAATAAAATTGTATGGCCGAGCAAAAAAATTGTCATCTCCTCAAAGTGCATGCTCTCATATATTTCAAATGCAGGTACCCAAAATCTATTGGCACTTTGCATTATCCACTGCATGTTATTTAATTAATTACATGTCCTCGCCCCTCGTCCATTCTCAACTTTATGACGTCATTCTCCATCATTTTCCCTTCCACACATCTCTTCCCCTTGATTACTCGTATCTTTGGGAGTGTTCATTTTGTAAATCAACTTGGTATTGCGATAAACAAACTAGCCTCACGCACTACCAAATATATGTTTGTTGGGTGCCCTCACACATAGAAGGGTTATGTGTGTTACTCTCCCACTGATCAAAATATTATCACAACTGTTGATGTCACCTTTCTCAAGTATCAACCCTTCCACTCCTCGACTCCTCGTGATAACTTCCCGCCTATTATCTCGCATCCTAACATCCATATCCAACAATAACACGCCTCATATGCTCCCATCTCCACCTCGCATGTTACCAATAGTGTCACTTCCTCAATTTCTTGTGTACACTTGTTGTCGTCCTCGGACTGATGTCCTGAGACAGTTGCCCCTACTGATAACGTTCCACGATAACAAATATGATTATGGTTCCTCTCAAGATGCAGTCCCTTCTACCACTCACCCTCTCTCTCATTATGTCTTCCTTCACCGCTTATCTCTAAAACTTCACAGGTTTGCCACTTCTTTGTCTTTTATATACACCCCCTCTTCGTTGCAGGAAGCTCTTCAGCATCCGAGGTGGCGGGCGATGGATGAGATAATGGCTGCCCTCTGAAACAATCAAACCTGGAACCTTGTCCCCCTTCCTCCTGGCTAATCTCGTAGCTCATCTTGGAGCTTGTGGTTTCACTCAACAATATGTCGTTGATTATGAAAAGACGTTCTCTCCAGTCGCTAAGTTGAATACCGTATGGGTCTTGATTTTCTTGGATGACCATCGTCATTGAGAGCAGCAATAACTTGATATCAAGAATGTATTCTTTAATGGCGATCTAGCAGAGACTGTCTACATGCAGCAACCACTGGTTATAAAACCAATGGGAGACTCTTGTCTGCCACCTCAAGAAATCTCTTGTTTGTTACCTCAAGAAATCTCTTTATGGCCTCAAGAAATCCCCTCGGGCTTGGTTTGATAAGTTCAGTCAGGTCGTTTGAGATTTTGGCTTCATTAGGAGCTCGGCAGACTTCATTTTATTTACTTGTCGTCGCCCAATAGGCACAGTGATACGCATTGTATATGTCGATGATATTCCTATCACGAGCGATGATATGAACGATA
Source organism: Platanthera guangdongensis (assembly GCA_039583875.1). Classification (NCBI taxonomy): domain Eukaryota; kingdom Viridiplantae; phylum Streptophyta; class Magnoliopsida; order Asparagales; family Orchidaceae; genus Platanthera; species Platanthera guangdongensis. The sequence continues at coordinate 115,428,473 of CM077156.1, forward strand.
TATTCATGATTAAGAAGCATTTGGCCTCACACTTTCAGAACAAAGAATTAGGACGCCTCCGATATTTCTTGGATATTAAGGTAGCTCGCCGACCTGATGGACTCGTTTTGTCTTAACGGAAGTACTGTGTCGACCTTCTTCACAATGTCAGCTACTCAAGATGTAAGCCTGCTGACACACCAATGCATGTCAACCACAAGCTTTGTGCTCACGCATCCGACACTGATTTGTTTCTCTCTAATCTGGTGTACTATCGTCGTCTTGTTAGCAAGCTTATTTATCTGACTCACACTAACCAATATATCATTTGTTGTGATGGTGGTCAGTCGCTTCATGCATGCTCCTTGGATGTCCCATATCCAAGTTGTCGAGTGAATCCTTTGATATCGGAAGAATGCTCTGGAACAGGGTCTTGAGTAGAAGCCCTCATTTTCTTCTTTATCATTAATTGTCTATTTTGATGCAGACTAAGTCGTCTCCTTTAATAATCATCGGTCTAAAAGTGGCTAGTGCACATATTTTGGAGAACACTTGGTCATTTGGCAAAACAAGAAGCTGAGGGTGGCGGCATGCTCTTATGTGGAGGTCGAGTATCATTCAATGGCGTATGTTATTTTGAACTTATGTGATTAGAAAGTCATCTTACTAAAATTGGTGTAAAGCTACCCTCTCCGGTCATATCGCCGAAAATCTCATTTTTCATGAACGTACTGAACATATCAAAGTCGATTGTCATTTCATCCGGGAAAAATTCAACCCCGCAAACTTGATTTGGGACATGTACCCACTACAGAGTAAATTTTGATATCCTCACCAAGGCCTTGCCACGCCTATCCTACCAACAATTCATTTTCAAGTTTGGCGCCTACAATTTATATGTTCCCACTTGCAGTAGAATGTAGAAAAACTAAATAAGCTCATGTAAAAGCACATATAAAGGCCATTTTTTCTTGTATAGATTAGTCTCACATATTAGTTTGGAGATGAGATTTTGCTCATCCAACCTATAAAATGTGTACAAATTCTCGTATTGAGATATATATATTAAATACAACAACACTCAAGCCTTTATCTCACTATAGTGGGGTCGGCTATATGAATCCTTTGTCATCACTGTGCACTATCTTTAGTCATAATCTCATTAATGTCTAACTATATCATGTCTTTCCTTATAGTTTCATTCCAAGTCTTTATTGGCCCACATCTACCCCGTTTAATATGTCTAGTGACTAAACTCTCACAACGCCTAACAGGTGCCTCTAATGGTCTCCTTTGTATGTGTTCAAACCATCTTAGTTGAGCTTCTCGCATCTTCTTTGTAATTTTTGTCACTCCAGTCTTATCCCTAATACATTCATTCATAATTTTATCCAGTCTTATGTGTCCAAACATCCACCTAAGCATTCTCATCTTCGCAACTCATGTACACAATTCACTACCCAACACTCACCACCATAAAGCAGCGCTGGTCTAATAGCAGTGCAGTATAACTTATCTTTAAGTTTTAATGGTACTTTACAATCACATAAGATCCCTAATGCATCTCTCCACTTCAACCAACTTGCTTGGATTCTATATATCACATCTTTATCAACACGTCCATCTTTTGGAACTATCGATCCAAAATACTTAAATCACTCACTGTGGGAAATATCTTGATCACTCAACTTAATAACGAAGTCATCTGTCCTTCTTGTGCAGATAAATTTAAGCTCAATATACTCAGTTTTTTCCCTGCTCAACCTAAAACTCTTCTTTTATAAAGTTTCTCGTCAAGATTCAAGTTTCGCGTTTAAACCCTCACGTGTCTCATCGACCAAAAAATATCATCCGCAAATAATAAACACCAAGGTATTGCTTATTAGAGATGTCTGGTGAGCTCATCTAAGATAAGAGTTTCAATCTAACCTTGATGTAAGTCAACAGTAATAGGAAATTCATGTGTTAATCCTCCAGATGTCCTCACCCTCGTTATTGAATTTGTATATATATGTTCGATTATTTCAATGTATGATACATTTACACCTTTCTTTTCTAAGACTCATCAAAAGATCTGATGTATACTAAAAGGGTTGCTGATATTTGTACACCATAAATGGCTATTCTCACGCCATTCCTCATAATAAAACTTCTCTTTTTAAAACTTTAAAATTTAATATTTGTAACCCTTTCCAACCCTCATTGCACGCGCTTCTCCCCGATACCCTAAGCATGTGTAGGCCCGCAGCTCTTCCGCCTGATGTTGCCTCTGACCACTGCACATTTCGTCGGTTTCCTCCAATCCAGCAGCAGCCTCTCCGCATTTCGCCGGACTCCATTCCAGCAGCCGCGCTCGCGGGATTCCTATGTTCCCATTGTCGATCCTCCATTCCCGTTCCCATTGTCGAACCTCCATTCCCATTCCCGTTGCCGATCCTCGATCCTAGCGGCCGCCGCTCACGGTATTCTGCCAATCCCTATCCCTCCTTGGCTTCCGTGATTCAAACACAGCTTGCATCTTCTCCTCCGTGACTTCTCTTCTCCTGTGCATTTGGCAAACCACTGAGAAGGGGCCACCTTCTCTGACTGTGTGGAGAAATAGCTGGCTCAATTAGATGGGAAAAGACGATTCAATGTTGATTAAGTCTATTCCCATCCGTTCCTGATTCAACGAGGAATTCCTCTGTGACTTCTCTTATCTGTTCGTTATTGATGAACAATAATAACATGTTGAATATGAGAGAAACTGGGATAAAAACAACAAGAGGTTGAGTGCATGAATTCCAGCTTTCAATCATATTTATTTCACCTTGCGTTTGTTTTTTATTAATTAAATTTGTGTTGGGGAACAAGGAATGCTTTTTGTTACTTCAGTTTCTTGGTTGTACGTGAGATTATAAATAAAAATTTACAAATACAGTGTATTAAAAGAAATGTCATAGCCTTTGAATAGAGCTCTATAATCTATTGCATGAACTCAAACATTGGGGTATAAATAGTCTATCGGGGTACAAATAAAATTTTAAGGTGTACAAATATTCATGGGTTATAAATAGTCATTTATGTTGTACAAATATCAGCACCCTACTAAAATCTGAAATTGATTTTAAAAAGATAGTTTTGAGTCTCTTTTAAAATTTTGTGGCGTATCCTAGACGTCTCGAATAATAACACGTGATAATTTAACAAAGGATTAGCAAACACGCATATGGTGACTACCAATTGTCCGCATTCAACAATATAACTAGTTATTTCATCCACAAGTTTCTCAATAACAAAGAGCGACAATAGTGACAACAAATTAATGACAAAATAAAGGTAAGGTTAAAGTTGGGAAGCAAGATCTGAAAATATTAAACATTTGTTTGCAGTCATGAACAAAAGACTATGAGCAATGGAGACGCAAAAATGAGGAGAGTCATACCAACGAGTGTGCACACGACGAGTTCCAGCTGAGAGGAGTAATATTTATGGTAGAGCACTCTTGAAATAGTTCTGGTTGGAGGAACGACTCCGGATGGGAGGTCAAATTCATGGCCGACTTCAGTTGAGGACAACTGCCGAGGAAAAACCTGGATTCGGCGGCCAGGGAAGATTCGCGGGCGGAAATTTTAGAGAGGGGTGCGGTGGTAGCTGTAAACAGGATTCAGGCTTCCTGCCGCTGAAGGCAACGGAAAAAGAGAGGGAGAAAAGTTCTGGTCTCGTTGACGAGTACAGCGGCAGTCCTAGAAGTGGTCACTGGGATCGCCCAAGGCCTCAGGTGGCGACGATAGAGCGAGGAAGAATGGCATAGGGCGTCGGGGAAGGATTTGGCGTAGCAAGCGGGCAATACCTAGCAGAGGGAAGAGTTCTCTCTGCGAGATTCTTTTCCTGTTTGCCTTTTCTTATTGGGTCGGTTGAGTTATAACAGGGAGAAGGGGATTACTTTTAGTGTTTTAAATGAATTTAATGGGCAAGGGGTTTCACATGGCTACAATAATGGAAAGGAGGCAGTCAGCTCTTTAGATTGAATAAGATGATTTTTAGGAGGTTTTGGGAATAAAAGAAGGATTGCAAGAGTCATGACATTAGTGTATTAATTCAAATTTAATTATTATTTAATTATTAAAAAAATGTAAATCATAAAATTCTTTATTTCTCTAGAAATTTTCATACTTCGATAGGTAATCGTCTGGCCCAACCGTCTTTTCATTTTTCATCTTTTTTAGAACATTATTTACCTCTGATCTTTGAATTTTATGATAAAACATTATATTTTTATACTCCTCCGATTTACATAACTCCTCCAAGTTCAGTACATTATCTTTTGTTTCATTATAGAGATGATAAAAATATCTTTTCATCGCTCTTTAATAGCAACATCATCTGTCTAAAATGTATTTGTTTCATCCTTTATGCATTTAATTTGGTTTAAGTCTTCTGTCTTCCACTCTCTAGCTCGAGCAATTTTATATATATCATGTTCTCTATCTTTGGTATCAAGTCGCTTATAAAATTCATCATAAGCTTGACTTTTTACTTTACCTACTGCAAGTTTAGCTTCTTTCCTGACGACGTTATACCTTGTCAAGTTTTCATCAATCCTACAAGCGAAGAGTATATTATAGTTGACCCTCATTACCGTCAATTTGTCTTGTGCTTCCTTTTTTCACCACCAAGATTCTTTATTTGGGGGTGTACGATTTTTTGATTCTCCAAGTACGATCATTTCAGTTATCCTTAAATGTAAAGACATAACTTCTCATGAGACACTGAAATCAACATTATGATCATCAATTAGTTGTTTCATAAATGTTGTCTTGAAAGCAACCTGTGTTTTCATCTTCAAGTACCACCACTGAATTTTTGGCAATGTGTGTCCTCTTAAATTTATTATATTTAATGTGCACGTCCAACACCACTAACCTGTGATGTCACGGTCTACCGTAGGTGCGCTACAGGTCTGCTAACTAGTGATCCCAACTCATCTCCACAGAGATGATTGACAGCAGCCACTAATTCCAATTGCGGGTTGTTAAGGCTAGGGGCTTAAACCCCAGACCTCCTAGATAAAAGAGTTATAAATTGGTTCTCATCAGTTCAGTTGATGATGAGGACCAGTTTAGAGCTCTCTTATTTAGGAGGTCTGGGGTTCAAGCCCCAGCTTCAACAACCCGTCTGGAATTAGCGGTTGTGTCAGATCAGATCTGTGGTGATGGGTCACTAGTTTGCAGACCGGTATCTCCCCAACAATAGATTGGGGCATTACATAAAAAGTGCAGTAACGGAGCTTTAAACTGGTTCCTTTATCTAGGAGGTATGGGTTCAAGCCCCGGCCTCAACAACCCGTCATTAGAAATAGCGATTACGACCAATCAGATCTGTGGAGATGGGCTGGGGTCACTTGTCTACATATTTGTAGCACACCCACAGTAGACCGGGCAGGACGTTACATAATCCATGTTATGTTGTCAAACTTTCTCCTAGAATGACTTTACAATCCTTGCATATCATTTTATCCATTTTGAGAGTCATAAAATAATCAATTTGTGACTTATTTGATCAGCTTTTAAACATAGTTAAATGTTCTTCTCAATTCATGAAAAGCGTATTTGACACAATTAGTGCGAGAGAGGGAGCTCAGGCAACGCGAGAGCGGGAGCCCACGCAATGCGAGAGCGGGAGCCCAAGCAACGCGAGAGAAGGAGCCCAGGCAGCGCGAGAACGGAAACCCAGGCCGCACGAGAGCAGGAGCCCGGGAAGCACGAGAGCGGGAGCCCAGGAAGCGCGAGAGCCGGAGCCCAGGTAGCGCGAGAGCCAGAGCCTAGGCAGCACGAGAGCGGGAGCTCGATTGCATGAGCGATCTTAGGCGATAGTAGTTCGGATACCATGTGAGAAAATGTCAATCAGCATAATAATGTTTATTACTTCGTGAGTATATCTATACTATCTTAAAAATATATACGGTGGTCTGTCAATAGTGAGTTCGAAAATATGGGGAAAATAGGTGCCCGTCGGATTTGAGTGTTTTGATCCAGAACCGTTGGATCTTGGGCTACAAATAGCGAAATAGGTTTGCAAATAAAAAATCCAAAAATCATAAAAGCTTCTCTCTACTAAAACCCGATCAGGAAAATCGCCCCCCCCCCCCCAAATTGCGGCCTTCTCCACCGCCGTCGGCGGCCTGACCGGAGAACCCCAGCAGGTTCGTCGGGAGCAGCGAACCTGCCGGCGATATTCCGGTGGCGCTCCGGCGGGGCCCCGCCGGAGTGCCACCGGAATACCGTCGGCAGCTTCGCCTGCTCCCGGCGAACCTGCTGGGGGTCTCCGGTCAGGCCGCCGCGGCTCCGCCGCCGGTGCCAGAGAAGACCGTGATAATCGGGTTTTTTTATTTTTTTTAATTATAAAAAAATATATATATATATATATAATATATTAAATGTAAATTAAAATATTAATATATAAAATATATTAAAAATGTAAATTAAAATTAATATAGAAATATATAAAATAAATATATATAAAACATTTAAAATAATTAAAAAGGTAAAATTTTAATTACAAAAATGGTGTCACATCGACTCGGGGGGGGCGGGTGGAGGCGGAGGGGGCGGAGCCCGCCGTCGTCGACGCATGGCCATCGGGCCAGAGGCCTGTGCCTGTCACTCGTGTGTGTGTGTTTGTGTATATATATATACATACATACATATATATATACATATACCATATATATACATATATAAGAGGATTTTTCACATATTTAAGTGAGGAAGAGTGACATCACAACCCTTATCCACAATGTCACTAATTTATACAAGTTAAACAAGACTCTTAATAGGTCATGGTAAGCAGGTTTTTGTATTTGTGCTTCTATACATTTCTTTTATAAAACCGTAAAGGCACCTGGAACTTATGAGCAAGACTCAAGGTGTAGGCAGGTGCCAGATGAAAGGAAGACACAATTGCATCCCATTTTAAGTAAGTATCATTAAACATCAATTCATCTTCTTGATCTAGTTGTTCATCAATTGCACTCATCAACCATTCATTACTATTATTTATATCTCTTAAAAAATGAAATCAATATAATCACTTCATCACATCAAGGCCTCGATCTAATTCACAAATACATAATTATTCAAATGTTTTTGAAATATTACAATATTTTCTTTTTCATTATAAAAAAGGTCTTACAACTGAAACATCACTCGGATGTGACTTTTATGCTCCAAATGCGCAAAAAAGACTGGCATCAAAGTTATACGTTTAGGGAGCGATCTGGGTGAGGTTGTCGGCCTTTGATATGCTAAGGAGAAGACCTTGAGGTTGATGAGCATTGAACCTTAAGGCGAATTTGAGGTGCGTCTTTAACAACATAGATTTTAACAAGAAGAACTTGATCGGGATCAATGCACAATAGGTAAGAAATGAACCAACAAAATAGTAGAACAACATTCAAAATTAAATAAAGTAGTCTCTAATGTCAGTAATGATTAAATGTTAGAACAACATTCAAAATTAAATAAAGTAGTCTCTAATGTCACTAAGGACTAAATGTTTGAACCTGTTCATCAGGAGATCCAAAAGTCAGGCACCGAGTAAGGGCGGGAATAACATCAGCTTTGATAGCTGCTTCAATTGGAGGAATTTCATTCTTCGAAAGTAGCCATCTCAAGGAACGAAGTCCATCCACCTTTCTCTTTGTAGCACCTTTTCCTCTACTTTTTGGCAAAGAAATATCACAAATAAAATCAGGAAATTGTAGGGACCAAATAAAAACTGGATGAATGTCAGAAAATACCATAGTAGATTTAACTAAAATATCATTGACATCAAAAATGTAGCTGCAAGTATGGTAACAGTGACCATAGTATAAACAAGTGGCTCTTAACTTAGAGAACTAACTAAAATTTTATTGTAATGAACTAAATGTTTAAAATTTGTTAGAAGACATAAGGATAAATAATGTAAAAACCCGTCCATTTCTTCCTTCTCCTTTATTCCCACATCTATTGTATAGGATTCTTCCTTCCTCTCTCCTCCTATATATTTGTATTTTCTCTTGTATTTGATAGATGAAAGAAGTATATACAAGGTTCGCCCTTTGCTTTCTACATGGTATCAGAGCGAACCGGTTTGGCCTGTTTTCTAACCGCTCGGCTTCCCTATCCGCTCGGTTTCTCTTTTTGCCTGGGCGGCTTGGTCTTCCGCCTGGCTCTCTTTTTTTAACCGTGCGGTTTGTTCTTGCGGCCTTTCCTGCTTCTAACTGCTGCTTCCCGCGCGGTCTACTGTTTTCCTGACCGCTGCTCTTCCTCTCTCTCGTGGCCTCCACCTCGTCTTCCCCCCCCCTCCCTTTATAAACCTCTCGGTCTGGTGGGCTCTTCCCCCTAACCGATCGGTTTCTTCTTTCTTCCCGTCCGGCTTCTCGCCATCTCGCTGTGGTTTCTTCCTCTACCAGCAATCTCTCCTTCTCTGATCTTATCGCGCGACTTCGTTCCTTGTCGTTGTGACTTCTTTTCTCGCTACGGGTTCTTTCGAACCGTTGCGAGCACCGCGTCTGGTCGCGGCACTATTCTGTATCGTTGGTGTTATCACCGATACCGCGCAATTTTCCTTCCCGCTGCTGCTCTCCAACCCGATCTGTCTCTCCCGCCTGGTCTTGTGCTTGTTCGTTGGCCTCTATTCTTTCTATCCGCTGCCGCTCACGATTCTACCCGCAACGACCGATTTCTTTTCGCTACGGGCTCCCTTCTACTCGCTACCTCTCACGCGATCTCTTCTAGTCGCGTGCGACCTCGTCTTACCGCTGGTTCTCGCGCGGCTTTGATTCTCGCTGCCCTCATCGTTCTTCCGGAGTAGCAGCTGGTTCTGTCCGGCAAGCCGCCTGCCTCCTTGCCGCCCGGCTTCTATGCCTATTCGCAGCTCAGGATTATGGCATCTGGTTCCACAACTACTGATGATATTGTCGCGTTGCGTGCTCAACTCCATCAGCTTCAAGAGGTGGTTAGTCTCTCATCCGGCTCTGTGGCTTCGATCTTCAAGAACAGTATATCATGCTTCTCACACAACTCTCCCTGGATTATGGACTCGGGTGCTACACATCATCTTTCTCCGCATCAGCGGCCCAAATACTTAGATACTGCTTACCCCAAGCACATCACCGTGGCCAATGGTGATAGGATCTCGGTTTTTGGCGTTGCTCATCTGCTTCTTACTCCTCTCTTCTTATCCTCGGTTCTTCATGTTTCGGGCTCTCCTTTTAATCTCCTTTCTATTAGCCGTCTTACACAAGACCTTGATTGTTGTGTTACTTTCTCACGCTCTTCCTTTGGGGTGCAGGATCGACTAACGCAAAATATACTTGGTAGAGGACGACTGTCTAACAGGCTATATCTTCTTGATGTTCCTCTCGCTGCTCTCACTATTGTCTCCACAACTGATTGGCATCGTCGTCTTGGGCATGCCCCTCTTCCAATTCTCAAGAAAGCTCTTCTCATTGTCTCTCTTCAAGAGTTCTTTTGTGAATCGTGTATTTTTGGCAAACAACACTGTGTCTCTTTTTCTCTTTCATGTACCCGGAGTGATGCTCCTTTAGCCTTAGTACATTCTGATATCTGGGGGCCCTATAAGGTCTCTAGTGTCTTTGGGTATCGATACTTTGTTACCTTTATCGATGATTACTCACGGGTAACCTGGTTGTATTTACTTCGTGATCGTACCGAAATCCCAACCACGTTCCGTACGTTTCTTATGGAAACTCGCATTCAGTTCTCTATCTGTGTCAAAACTCTTTGTACAGACAATGCTTGCGAATATACTGGCCGCACCTTCTCCAATCTATGCGCTAAGTTTGATATTATACATCAGACTTCATGTGTCTACACCCCTCAACAAAATGGCATCGCGGAAAGAAAAAATCGACACTTCCTTGATGTGACTAGATCTCTTATGATCCAAATGCAGGTTCCTCCCCTCTATTGGAACTTTGCAGTCTCTACTGCTTGTCACCTGATCAATCGCATGTCTTCGTCTGTCCTCAACTTTGTGTCACTCATTACTCTCCTTTGCTCATCCATGAATCTCTTCTCTCTCACATCTCGTGTCTTTGGGTGTATCTGTTATGTCCAACATCTTGGTCCTTCTACTGACAAGCTTGCCCCTTGTGCTACCAAAGTTATGTTTCTTGGGTACTCACGCACTCAGAAGGGGTATGTCTGCTTTAATCTCATCACTGGAAAGGTGGTTGTGTCTGCTGATGTCTCTTTTCATGAAGACCAACCATATCACGACAGTCCTTCTGATCCCCTTCTTCCTCCTCCACTACCTCGACCCATCATTCCCGTAACGTCTTAACTTCCACCCCTTCTCCCTACTCCTCTGCTTCTGATTCCAACACCACCACCAGTACCCTCCAAACTCGTCCCCTCCAAACCTCCTATCATTGAAGTTTACACTCGTCGTCCTCCACGTCCAACTGCCCAGCAACAGCTTCCCTCTACTGGTGTGATCTCGCGGCCTGTTGATCCGGCATCCTCCTCGACGACTCATCCCTTGGTCAATTATGTCTCTCTACATCGGCTCACTCCACCTCTTCTTACCTTTGCTCTCTCTCTCTCCTCTATCTCTATATCTAACTCTGTGCAGTAAGCTTTCCAACATCCGGCGTGGCGTGTCACCATGGATGAAGAAAAGACTGCTCTGTGGGGTAATCATACTTAAGATCTTGTGTCTCCTCCTCCTGCCCATAGTTGTGTTAGCTGCAAGTGGATCTTTACAATCAAACATGTCGCGGATGGGACAGTTGATCACTTAAAGGCTCGGCTTGTGACACGGGTTTTTACTCAACAGTACGGACTTGATTATGAGGAAATGTTCTCCTCAGTCGTGAAATTAAATACGGTTCAGGCCTTGCTCTCCTTAGATGTTTATCGTCACTGGCCCCTACACCAGCTGGATGTCAAGAATACCTTTTTGAATGGCGATCTTCTTGAAACTATCTATATGCAACAACCGCCCGAGTTTGAGACCACGGGGGAGTCTCGTGTCTGTTTACTTCGCAAATCCATTTATGGTCTCAAACAGTCTCCACGGGCGTGGTTTGAAAAATTCAGCAAGGTTGTTTGTGAGGTTGGCTTCAAACAAAGCTCGACAGATTCCTCTCTCTTCACTCGTCACCAATCAACGGAGACTATAATACTTCTGGTTTATGTGGACGATATTCTGATCACTGGTAATGACTCCGCTGGGATACAACATGTTAAGCGGCATTTAAATTCTATCTTTCAAATCAAAGATCTGGGAAATCTTCGATATTTTCTTGGACTAGAGGTAGCACGGTGACCTGATGGCCTTGTCTTATCCCGACGTAAGTATTTCATTGACCTTCTAAAAGATGCTGGTCTCTCGGGTTGCAAACCAGCGGAAACCTCGATGAAAGTCAACCATATGTTGTGTGTTCAGGGATCAGAGACTGAATCACTACTTCCAAATCCAGAATACTATCGTCGTCTTATGGGAAAACTGATATACCTAACCGTTACGAGACTAGATATATCATTTGCGGTTGGAGTGGTTAGTCGGTTTATGCATACCCCACGGGTTTCTCACCTTCAGACAGTGGAACGGATTCTCAGATATCTGAAGACTGTCACTGGGCAAGGACTTGTGTATAAGCCAAATTCCTCCATTTCTCTTATTGCATACTCTGATGCGGATTATGCGGGCTCGTTGGATGATCGACGTTCGACTACTGGTTTTTATACTTACTTTGGAGGAAATCTTATCACATGGCGGAATAAGAAGCAGAAGGTGGTTGCTCGCTCGTCTGCTGAGGCTGAGTACCGCGAGATGGCAGTCGTTACATCAGAACTAATCTGGCTGGAAAATCTTATAATGGATTTAGGAGTTAGGTTGTCCTTACCATCGACGTTGTTTTGTGACAGTCAAGCTGCAATACATATTGCGAAAAATCTTGTGTTCCATGAGCAGACTAAACATATTGAGCTTGATTGTCACTTTGTTCGGGAAAAGGTTCAATCAAAGGTGTTAAAGCTTGAACATGTTCTGTGTCTGGGCAAGTTGCTGACATCCTTACCAAGGCATTACCTCGCAAATTGTTTTACCAGTTCTTGTCCAAGCTTGGTGCCTACGACTTATACGCTCCAGGCTCCAGCTTGCGGGGGAGTGTTAGAAGACATAAGGATAAATGATGAAAAGGCTCATTTATAGGTCCCTTTCTTCCTTCTCCTTTAGTCCCGCATCTATTGTTTAAGATTCTTCCTTTCTCTCTCCTCCTATATATTTGTATTCTCTCTTGTATTTGATAGATAAAAGAAGTATATACAAGGTTCGCCCTTTGTTTTCTACAAAACTGAACAAGAAAATCTGTAATAATTCTATAAACTAAAAGGGAAGAAGCTAGAGGGTAGATTTTAGATTCTTACTGAAGCCGGAGAGCAGATTTCAAATCCTCCACAACTTTGGAAGCCTGAGAATCTAAGATCGCCTTCTCTTCATCAACAACCATATCAATCTCCAAAGAAGTTCCATTATAATCAGCAGGCCCTTCTCTACACATGCGTTTTGTTCGAATCAGCACTTCTCTTCGTTCTTTTCCCAGGGATATAGCATTCTTCCGTCTTCTCTGTGCAGCTATATTGTTCGCTGAGAGACGAGCTCTTTTGATCAGATCGATAGAAAAGAAAATCAATATAATCTACAACAGCTTAATGAATGCAGACGACGACATCTTAATTTATACAATCACATGATAATCATTCTAGAAATGGAGATTACTCCACTAGAATGAATTGATATTGAGACTGTTGAATTATAACTGAAGTCAAGTCACAATATCAAAGCACTACTAAGAAATCACAATATAAGTCAGAAAATTTTTAAGAAAAGACATGTCATTGCAGAGTTAAGAATGTAAAATCATCTCCTGATATTACAGCTTACACAATAATAGATTTAAAAGCTGAAGGCTTGATTTGTCACTGACTGACAACAATAGATACATAGTCAAAATGGTAGGGGTCACTCAGAGGACGTTGGGCTCTTATGCCCCTTCCTATCAAAATTCCAATCTATGGTTACCCAGATTTTAGAAGCCAATGTTCTCGTCTTTATCTAGCCCCAAGCCATTTTCATATGATTTGATAAGTGACAACATTAACAAACCATGTGATACAACACGGACAATCTATCATTCTTTAGGCATTGTGTCTTTCTTAATTTGAGTCAATTGATTTTGTTTAACTCCATTGGCCTCGGTTCATTTGGACGGAATTGGGATTGAGACATAATCTATTCTGACATCGTTAAGAAGGAATCGAGATTACAATAAAATGAAATATAAGGAAATTAGTATGATTTTCAATATCTTCTTTTATTTTCTTATTTTTCCCACAGACCAATGAAACTGGAATTGGAATTTATCCTTCCAATTCCAAGTCCAACCACTCAATTCCATCCAAATGAACAAAGAATTGGGGAAATGGTGACCAAACTGGTTATATAATCCGCAAGAATTACAAAGTTCTGGACAGTAAAATTTAGATGAATTACACATGCAAAATCCTGACAGATAGATGCATTCATGCGCAGGGGAAGAACCTAGCCATGCCAAAATTATTTACTTCGGTAAAGTGCCTCATTGGAACCAAAAGTGAAGAAGGCATGAGATTTATGTTCATTGACGGCTCAAGGATTACTTCGTCGAGTCCATGAATTGTACCGACCCTGTCTAAGATAAAGTTTGGTCAGTTGAGCCGCTCTTCAACTTCGAAACCAGAGAAGTAGCAGAAATTAAACAGACTTTGCATCTATCAACTAGCCTTCTTTGGACCTAAACAATGTTTATAGGTAGCAGACATTAAGTAAGAGACTCGAGGCCAACTTCGCGAAAGTCAAGACAGAGCATTCAGAATGAAAAGAAAACGTTGAAACTAAAGCGAGTGGCCGAGAGGGAAGGGGAGGGGAGAAGAGAAAGAAGCCCACCTGAGAACTTGATTCCGTCTCGGTGTTGGGAAGCGGGGGAAGATACTTCGTCGGCCATTGTGGCCGGATTCACAGGGGGAAAAAAGGAGATCCGTGCAATTCAAGAGCGACGCCTAGCTTTCGTGAAGTTTTGCCGAAGAAGGTTATTGCGACGAGACGGCGCGGCCACAAGGTTCCTCCGTAAATAATGCGCCGGCAACCTCGAGCTCTCTACTTTTGATGACTCGTGTGACCTTGGACGGCTGGTAATAATAATTAGCGGACTCGATAAGAGAATAAACAGGCTAGAAGACCGAATCATATTGTAAGGATGTTTATATTAGAGCAATGTTATATGCACATCAATTATTGCTATTGATAGCCCATTTATATTAGCACATCAATTTTTTTTATTTTCACATCAATTCTTTATTGTCACCCTGATTGTTAAAATTGTTAATGACACACCAAAAAGTCAAACTTTTTTCTTTTCTATTAGATTTTTGACAGTCCAAAAATACATCCAATAGTCCAAAAATACATCCAATAGTTCAAAAATACATCAAACATTAAAAAATTTGAGATCCCAAAAAATCGAGTTAACATGTCCGGTTGGCAAATCCCACCAAAATGTTCTAGACCTGCATACATATTAAACTATTCCAAGTTAGCGAGATATAAAATAGAGTTTAACTAAGATTATTAGTAATATTATATACCTTTGATTTAAAATTAGTTTTAGCGATAAATGCTTAGCGACGTAGATCCAAGACTTTCGTACCTACAAGAGACAATATTATGAAAAATTAAATTATAATAAAGCCAGTTTATTTGCTATGAATTAAAATGTATAATCTTGCGTACCTTAAGGATCGGTCAAATTAACTATTTCATCATCTTCACCTTTATAACTAGAATCTCATTGGTTTGCAACTGCAGTGTGATATCTCGTTCATATGCTGATCACATGCGGCATTGGACAATCCTTTTGCACTAATAACTGAATGAAGTGGTTGTTGTTAACAAAACCAATGTAAATAGTCTTCCTAGCCATTGGAGGGGCTGAATGTAGTGGCAAATATGTGAATGACTGAAACTTTGAAAAATGTACAACTGCCACATTGTAACATGATGAAATGACTAGTCCCATGTCGGCATCGTCATCCATTTGTCGAGTGGTGCGGGAGTAGACGTACAATCCAAAGATGCCAACAACTCGGTCAACCTCACATTCCCATATATGTCGTTGTACAAGGACTGATAATTGTTTATTTCTTCGGCTAGATCTTGCCGCACTTTAATCCAATTATCACTCATATCCAAGGCTTGGCTTACCACTCGGTAACCGCAATTCTCATCTCCTAGTACATTAATAGCACCAAGTAAATGACTAGTAATGTAAGTTGGCATGTCGGCCGCAATGCATTCAAGAAACCCTTTTTTAGTAGGATATCTCCTTGGAATAAATTTTCTAGCCTTGACGTTTGAGTTTTCTTTGTTCCCCAATACATGTTCAAATAGTGATAGCTCTCTTTTTGTTGACTTGTAATCGTCCTTAATTTTTTTTACTTCCTTGCGTCCTCCCATTACTACGCAACGGCATTAACGGCTCTTGTGTCTGAGTAGTGGTTGGCTCTAATATTTCCCGAAGTTTCCTTTTCATTTTATTTCTATGGAAATCATTAGTAGTGTTGTATTTTTTAAGGAAGCCATCCAAATCAACTTGTATCACCTCCATCGGATCCGTTTCCTCCTTTATATTTGTGTTATTAACTTTAGATTATTCCAAAGTTAATTGTCATAAATGCTTGTGAATCATCCATAAGGGATATGCAGAAGATTGGTGCATATATGACATTAATTCATGAGCACAAGGAAGGCTCATGGTGAAGCGCATCTTATGAGAACACTCTCCCGAGTCCAAAGCATTGCCACTCGTGACAAGTGATTCCTCTTTCTTCATTAATCCTAAGGCAAAAACAGAAACATACCCAAGCAAGTTTGTATATAATGATCCTCTGAACCCTGTGTTTACCTGAATTGAATTTTGCCCAAAAGAGTGCCAAATTTGTGTATGTTGCAGAACAAGCATTTGATGAAAGGTTTTCCATACCGAAGATAAACTACAAATAGATACTTCCAAAAAAACGCTTGAGCTGGCTATGATCATTCTCTACGCGGTTAGTTGTAGAGTTATCAAAATGCAACAACTTGTCTATCCATGCAGAGACAAAATACACCTTTAAGGATCAACCCATGTAGTGACGACATATTTCAGAGCATCCGGATAGTTTTCAGCATATTTTGCACACATATCATTTAAACGCATATTGAAATCATGGACAAAATGTGAGTAAACAAGAGTTTGTCATTCAGTTAAAAAAGCTTCACATTCCTTACCTTTCTTGAAATACTTCTTGCAATGAGCCAGTATATTCTTATTTATGTGAACTTGACATAATATAATTTTTGACCGAGGAAATACCACCTTTATTGTGTTCATTAAAGTTATCTCTCTATCCACTGTCAAAACATTTGGCAAGGTGGTTGCATGCAACATACTTTTAAAACACTTCAACGCCCACTTATAACTAATTTCTATTTCATTAGATATGGAGGCAAAAGCGGCAAAAAATGATAAGTTGTAGAAGTTTGTCCATCAATGGAAAGCAACGGTAGCCTGTAGCTATTAGTCTTATACGTACAATCCATTACAAAAACATCCGGAAACATATTACACAATCTGATAGATGTAGGGTGAGCAAAAAATAAACTTTCCAAACTGCAAGTAGAAGGATTCACATGATTGTAGCTAGCATCTCTAATACATTTGTAAAAAATTGGATGGGGGTTCCACCATCTAGTTCTCTCTTTTGCAACTTAACCTTTTGATTGTAAATAGTTCTCATAATTGAAGCATTGTTGCTACTTCTATTTTTCAACGATGAGAGTATTTTCCTAGGCTTCACACCAGACCCGTACATCTCTTCAACTATCCGTTCTTCTTCTTCAGTTAATCTAGCCGCATAGCTATGTGCCTCTAAATGAACAAATTGATGATTATGTTTTCCATTTTTAACATCAATTTTCCACTCATCACCACATGCATTTCTTTGAGCAGGTAACAAAAATTGACACCCACATCTCTTCGAACTAGTCTTTCTTAGGTTTTTCTTAATATACCCCTTCCTTTGTTGATTATCACGAGCAAATCTGGATCTATCACAACCCATAAAAACCCTAGGCTTAGGTCTCCCATCTATTTTGTCTGCCCTTTGGATGGTGACAACGAAACCCAAGCCTTTGGCAACATCACGAACTCACTCAAGTAGGCTCTCTTTCGTAGGAAAAACCATATCAGTTACAAAATTCATTCATACATCGATTTCTATGGAAATCGATGGCTCTTTAACTGCATGGGGAACAATTTCCATCCTACAAAAATCACAAGTTCACAAAAAAAACGCTCAAAATCTCATGCATCTATTATCATTTAAAGGGAAACCATAACAATGAAAATAAAAAAAAATCCTACACGATCACAAAATCCCTATATCGATTTTTCAAAAACAACACCTTCAATCATTCAAGATCTACATATATTCAACATTATAACTAAGTTTTTCAAGGTATATGCATGAGAATTTAAGATTTGGAGGAGAGGGATGAAAAATTATACCTTAGGATTTGGGGGTAGAGCCAAATAATTCCAAAATAACTTTCAACTCCTCACAATAACAGCTTTAGATGGATAAAATCCTCAATACACCGCTGAGTTCGCTGCAAAAATGGGAGAAAAAAATGAATGGAGGGTTAGGGTTTGCCCTAGTGAGGAAGGAGGCCAGAAAAAACGGGGGATTCGGGACTTACATGAGAGGAAGGGAAGAATCCCGGTGTCACCGGCGAAAAACCGCCCTTCGGCAGCCTGCTACACGGGCGACGAGGTACTGCGAAGGAGGGCCGCTGTTTCCGTCGCTGGGAGTCGAAATCGGGGTCGGGAAAAGCGGGAGGGAGAGATATCAGGTGTGTGTTTAATGAGGGGGGGGGATAGTTTTAGGTTTTATTTTGCTTTAAAATTGGTGTTGGGATAACTGTTTTAGGTGGGCTTATAACATTGCTCTTATATTAGCACTTTTTTATTATGCATATCCTAAACCTAAGCTAAGGCTCTGTTTTTGTGTAAAATGAAGTTTGCATGATTGTTCTAAAAGTAGTACACAAAATTTATAGCTAGCCCCTGCGGTTGGGAAATAGTCTTCCGCGGTCCTTATTTTAAAGGACAGACTACGATTTTTTGCCCGCAAACAATTCATTTTGAGAAATCTCCATGACTGAAACAAGCACAGCCTAAAGAAGATCTTTTTTATATTTAAAGAATTATAGTGCAGACTTATTTCTCAGAGCATACGACGGCCTCTAACATCCTCTATTCTCTAGTCACATCACTTATTTTTCAGATCTCTTAGCATCAAGCCATCAACTAGGAAGTGAGAAAAAATATTAGCAAAATACTTTTTTAGGCTTTGTTTGGGAGAACTTATTTTTACTGGTCAAGCGGTTATGACTGCATGAACCGGAGCTTAAGGTCTGATTCATGCGGGGGACCTTAAGGTTCGGTTCATGCGACCCTTAAGGTCCAGTTCATGCGGCCGTAACCGCTTGACCGGTGAAAATAAGTCCTCCCAAACAAAACCTTAGCTCTCGTCTTTTACCAACTTTAAGTTTCAGCTCAAAAGTTTGTTTTTTTAGATTACAATTCCTAACATCCCACCTCATTCAGCTGTCTGCTTGCTATGCCTAAATCCTTAAACCCAATGAAGCTTTGCAGACATTGTTTGTGATCTCACCAGCGACATTGATCCACTAAGGTTCTGTTTGTGACAGCTTATGATGATGAATAAGTCGCTAATTTAGGCTTTATTTGGGACAACTTATGCTGATGAATAATCTCTATTTAAATGCAAACGCGGTTTTATTTCTATTTGTTTGTGCAACTTATAAAAAATCACTTATTTTAGACTATGTTTGGGACAGCTCAGGCGGATTGAAAAGCTACTGTCCGGATAGAGCTGTTTTAAAATAGATCTCTGTGGAGCAGTTTTGAATAGCTGCAGAATGTTTGGGTGTTCTGTGCAGAAGTGCGCTTTGAAGAGTGATTTTCTATTTTTAGCTGTTTGGAGAAACAACTTTTGGAAGCTGTTTTTTTAAAAACTAAAATATATAAATATATAAAAATAACTGATAACAGACGTCTTTTACATAGTTCTAGAAAATAGAAAAAAGGTCTTTCAATATCCGGCGACTGCTTTTTTCAATCCTTCCGATCACTTGTTCGAAAATAAATTGATATTAATCAAACTTTTGATAATTTAAATCCTTTAAATTTTTAGTAAAAGATGGATCCCTCCCATCTAGCCAGGGCAAATGTAAAACACATGTTAAAATCACAGACTGTCATTACATTTTGCATCGTTGTTCCATGACGTCCTATGTATCGTACTTGATCTTCTACGGGTATCCTCACATCAACATGTGTACCGTCAATGACACCAACGTAATCTTTTAAGAATGACATGTAACGAGGACGATACCTTATCTCAGTCGGAATATCTCTGAACTGACGGTCAATAGGTTTTATAGCATCAATTGAGAGTAACAAAAGAGATCTAAGCTCTTTCGAAAAATATCTACTAATTATTTCGGTCGAGTGCTGGAACCGTTCTTTCGTTAATCTAACGAAACCTTGTTGTGCTAAGATATACAATGTAATCCTTAGGGTTTCTCTTGAGGACGTCCGTTGTGATCCTTGAAGTTCATGATCTACTTCCAGTTTATGAAGTAAATCTATGAAAATGCGTTTCGACATCCTAAATACATCATGAATCCTATCTGGATGTCCTTCTAGTAACTCTTTGATCCATTTCGCACCTATTTAGGTAGATGTCATGCATGGGCGTGTGTCTCAAACATGATAATTCATCCTCTCAATCGATGACATAACTACACGATAATACTCTATATATTGTGTCCGCTCCGGCGAAAGACTTGTTGAATCCTCAAAATCTTCAGGGGAGGAGTCATGTTCTTCCATTATCGTACCTGCATTTAAAGCATCATAAAACATTTAGCATAATTTATATAAAGATAGTAACAAAACAGATATTATAGATTCGAGATCCTATATTAATCATCATGAGGTACAACATCAAAAAGTAAACAAAAACATCATAGTGTTCTCCATGCAAAACACAAAAGGAAATATAGATCGAGGTATGCCTGTATTACCGAGCCCTCTTCTCGTACGCCTTCATAATTCACCAAACCTGCATATCTTTTGGGATACTCATGAAGATCTCCCTAGTGGTCTTGTCCCTGATGTGGTCGAGAGCAAAGTAATATAGATCCAGGTTTGCCCGTAGCTTTGGGCTACTAGAAATCAACTCCACCACCTCTTTGACTGTGATAACTGGTGGAGGCATCACAGCTAGGGTGGATTGATGTAAATATGATATCAAAGAAAATACCATTCCTTTGTTCTTTCTGATCTTTCTTCTTTTACTCGCCGAGGAGGATGCATTCCCAGGAGGTGTTGAAGCACCTCCTATATCTTCAGGACCATCTTGATTGTTTTCCATGTTATCTGCAACATCATCCTCTTCCAACTTGATCTTCCCCATATCCGGTGGCAAACTCCCAATTGAAGGAGCCCATGAGTTTTCTCCAGTTGCGACAACCTGACTGAACATAGTGTTCAATTTCTCCTCCAACTCAGGTGCAATACCTCCGTATCGAAATTTCTTCGCTGGAACAACCTGTTATAATCAATATATTAATATTAAAATATGTCAAAATAAAAACTAATTTTATGAAATCAAACATGAATTTGTTCTGACCTTAATCTTCTTTTCCCACCATTCTTCTGATGCAACAATAGTTCTCTTCTCTGGATCCCAACCTAAACCAGTCTCGTCATGTTTCAGCTCCTTCCATAACTTCCAATCCTTCTTCAAATGATCCCATTTATTTTTCATTTGCAATCGATCGTAGCTTTTCCCAGTTCGTTCTTTAAACCTCGCAATCAAATTTTCCACCCTTCTTTGCTAAAGTGGGTGGTGGGCTGATTCCCCAAACCAATCTCTTTTATGCAGAGATCACAAAATAACATCACTTCACCTGACTCTCAACTCGCTACGATTCCTCCTTCCTTTGTTTTTACCATTACACTATACACTAACAAAATTAAAATAACAATTACTAATCAAAATCCTAGCCCAAAAGTTATATACACAAAATTGAACAAAAAAACCAAACACAAAAAAACACACACACATACAAAATAAAAACACACACACACACAAATGTACATACACACACAAACACAAATCCATATACACACACAAACATACACACATCCATCCATATACACACACAAACATACACAAAAACACACACACACACAAACACAAATCCATATACACACACATTCATACACAAATCCATATACACACACATTCATACACAAATCCATATACACACACATTCATACACAAATCCATATACACACACACATTCATACACAAAAACACAAACAAACAAACACACACACACACACACACACACAAAATTCATATACATGCACACACACACACACATCCCTACAAAACCCAAAAAATAACACATATAAATCCAAACCCCAAAACATCATGATTTTATCCACTAGGGAAAAAATTACCGCCTGCTGGAGAAAACGACCCGACGGAAGCTAGGGCTGGAGAAGACGACTGATGCTAGGGTTGGATTTCACTCTGCATCCTTGCTATCGCCGATGCTAGGGCTGGAGAAGACGAGCTGATGAAAGCTAGGGCTGGAGAAGACGACCAATGATAGGGATGGATTTCACTCTACAACTTTGCTGTCGCCGATGCTAGGGCTGGAGAAGACGGCTGATCGGGAAGAAGATATGCTGTCGCAGCCGGCGATGTCGCCAGTTCGGGAGAAGGAGAAGAACGCAGGATCGGGGAGAAGGAAACGACGCGGGATCGGGGAGAAGAACCGCAGGGGGGAATCGGGAAGCGGTTTTTTAGAGCACTGAACGCAGGGGGAGGGGCTTCCGGAAAAGAGCTCTGAGAGCGGCTCTTCGAAACGCGATTTCATTAAGAGCTATCCCAAACAGCGACAATAATAGCTCTGGAGGCTGGGAAAGAGCTTTTCAATCCGCCAGAGCTCTCCCAAACAGAGCCTTAAAATCGATGATAAGTTAATTTTCCATAAGCTATCAGGGTCCAGCTTATAGCTTCTCATAAGCGATTATCTCTTTAAAAAGTCATTTACGTGATTTTTTGTCCTAATGTGATTTTTTATCCGGACGCGATATTTTCACCCGGGCGCGAATTTCTCGTCCGCGAGAGAATTTCTCATCCGAGGGCGATTGTTTTGACCAGACGAAATTTTTTCGCAAGGGAGCAGTTTTTTCAACCGGGCGCGATTTTTTCACCCGGGAGCAATTTTTTCGACCTGGCGGGAATTTTTTCAGCTAGGTGGGAATTTTTTCGCCCGGGCGCTATCTTTTCGTCAGGGCGCGATCATTTCGCTCGGGCGCGATCTTTTCTCCCTAGCGCGATCTTTTAGTCATGGCGTGTTTTTTTACGCCCGGGACTATTTTTTTGCTCGGGCGCGATATTTTTTGCCCGAGCGCGATAATTTTCACCCGTGCGAGATTTTTTTGTCTGGGTGCGGTTTTTTTGCCCGGACGTGATTTTTTCACCCGAGCGCATTTTTTCTCCCGGGCGTGATTTTTCGCCCGGGCGCAAATTTTTTTAGCCCCAGCGCGATTTATTCACCAGGGCGAGATTTTTCGCCTGGACGTGTTTTTTTCGCACGATAAGATTTTTTTTGCGCAGGCGCGATTTTTTCGGTCAGGCGTGAATTTTTCTCCAGGGCGTGATTATTTCGCCCGGGCGTGATTTTTTCAACCGGGCGCGATTTTTTCGACCGGGTGCGATTTTTTTACTTGAAAGTGTTTTTTTTCTTGCGCACGATTTTTTCTTTTATGCGCAACAGAGAGCGATTTTTTTTGCCCTGCCACTATTTATTTCTCTTGGACGCGATTTTTTCGCTCGAACGAGTATTTTTTGTCAGAGCGTGTTTTTTCGCGTAGGCATGATTTTTTCACCAAGGCGCATTTTTTCGTTTTATGCTGGGCGAAAAAATCACACCGCTGCGAAAAAATTATGCTGAGGCGAAGAAATTGCGCTGGGGTGAAAAAATCACGCCTGAGACAAAAACGCGCCGTTTCAAAAAAATCGTACAGGGGCGAAAAAATCACGCCGCGGCGAAAAAACTTGCCAGGGCGAAATTTAATTAGCGAAATTTATTTTATTAAATTTCGCGTATGCGAAAAAAATGCATCCCGGTGAAAAATATCCTGCCGGGCAAAAAAATCATCCGGGCAAAAAAAAACCAAGGCCGGGCAAAAAAACGCTATCTGGCAAAAAAAAGCGCTACCAGGCGAAAAAACGTGCTCGTGCAAAAAATATCTTGCTTGGCAAAAAAATGCCCCCGACAAAAAAAATGCGCCCGGGCAAAAAAACCTTGACCGGGGCGCCCCGGTGAAAAAAATCGCACGAGCGAATAAAATCGAGCTCGGGCGAAAAAAAATCGAGCTCGGGCAAAAATAATCGTGATCGGGCGAAAAAAAAATTGGACAACCCGAAGAAAAACGCGCTCGGCCTAATAAATCGCGTCGGGCGAAAAAACAAGTCCAAACGAACGGACCCTTATGAATGAATAAAATTTTAGATAAATATGTATGAACAAACTATCCAAACAGTCGACTACTTATTCATTATTGTTTTTATAAAATTTATATGCAAGCATCAATTTTCAATTAGCGGTTTATTCATCATCATAAGCTGTCTCAACCAGTCTTAAAATTGATGATTGCATAAAAAATTTATAAAAGCAATGATTAACAAGTAGTCGACTATTTGGATAGTTTGTTCATAAATGTTTATCTAAAATTTCATTCATTCATAAGGGACCGTTCGTTTGGACGTGTTTTTTCCTCGGGAGCGATTTATTCGTTTGAGCACATTTTGTTCACGTGATCGCGAATTTTTTCGACTGGTCGCAAATTTTTCGTCCGAGCTCGATTTTTTTCGCCGAGACAATTTTTTCACCCGGGCGAATTTTTTCGCCCGATTACAGTTTTTTTAGACCGATCACGTTTTTTTCGCCCGTGCGGTTTTTTTGCCCGACCGTGATTTTTTCGCCCGGGCACGATATTTTTTGCCCGGGCACGTTTTTTGCGCTCGGTAACGCTTTTTTCACCTGATAGCGCTTTTTTCGCCCGATCGTGGTTTTTTTGCTCGGGCTGTTTTTTTCGCCCGGACGCGATTTTTTTTCCTGGTCGTAATATTTCGCCTGGTTGCGTTTTTTTCCTCGTACACGGTTTTTCTCAAGGGCGCGTTTTTTTTCGCCCGGGCGCAATTTTTTCGCCTCTGTGCCATTTTTTTGAAAGGGCGTGTTTTTTCTCTCGGGCGCGATTTTTTCACCACAGCGCAATTTCTTCGCCCCAACACAATTTTTTCGCGACATTGCGATTTTTTCGGACGATAGATTACGAAAAAAACATGTCTAGGTGAAAAAATCATGCCTACGCGAAAAAAACACGCTCGTGCAAAAAATAAAAGTCCGAGAGAAAAAATCGCGTGCGCGCGAAAAAAATCGTGCCAAGGCAAAAAAATCGCTCCCCGCTACGCCTGGAAGAAAAACCCTCGTCCAAAAAAAAGTCATTGGGTAAAAAAATCGCGCCCGAGGCGAAAAAATCGTGCTAGGGCGAAAAAAACTCTCCCTAGCGAAAAAACACGCCCTGGCGAAGAAATTGCGCCCTGGCGAAGCAATCGCGCACGGGAGAAAGAATCGCATCGGGACGAGAAAATTGCGCCCGAGCAAAAAAAATCACGCCAGGGCGAAAAAAAACGCGCCCGGGCAAAAAATCTCGCACGGGTCAAAAATATCACCCTCCGGCGAAAAAATCTCGCACGGGTCAAAAATATAACCCCGGGCGAAAAATATCTCGCCCGGGCGAAAAAAAATGCTCTCGGGCGAAAAAAACAAGTCATAGCTGAAAATTGCGCCCGGGAGAAAACATCGCGCTAGGGCGAAAAGATCGCGCTAGGGCGAAAAGATCGCGCTAGGGCGAAAAGATCGCGCCTAGGTGAAATGATCGCGCCCCGGAGAAATGATCGTGTACCGACAAAAAAATTCTCGTCGATCGAAAAAATTGCGGCCGGGCAATAAAATCGCATCTGGTCGAAAAAACCGCTCCATTGTGAAAAAAATCCCTCGGTCAAAAAAATTATGCTCGGATGAGAAATTCTCTAGCGATCGAGAAATTCGTTCCTGTGTGAAAAAAGCGCGTCCGAATAAAAAAATCACATTCCGACAAAAAAATCACGCAAATGACTTTTTAAAGAGATAATCGCTTATGAGAAGGTATAAGCTGGATCTCAGTAGTTTATGAAAAATCAACTTATCATCAATTTTAAAATAAGTGGTTTTCTATAAGCTGCACAAACAAACAACTATAAAACTGTGTTTGTGTTTTAAATAGAGATTATTCATTAGCATGAGCTGTCCCAAACAGAGCATAAGCGATTCCACCGACGACGTCATTCTGGGATGCATGTCCTCCCCTTTTCTCCTCTGTTTAGAGCTAATCTTTCTAAAAAATAGGCCCCCTTTAACTTTGGGCTTGCCATGAACCATGAGAGTTAATTAATTCTAGAAATTAGGGCTTCTTTCTCATAAATTAGGGATCCTTTTTCATAAATTAGGGTTTCTTTCTCAGATATTAAGGTACTATTTAGATTCATTTTGCAGAAATTTGAGATTCTGGAAAATTAAGGCTCCTCTCATAACTTGGGGATCATATGTTCAGATTCAATTTTGTGTTTATGGAGTTAATTGATTTTATTTATTATTTGCGCAATTAATTGATTTTAGTTAACACTTGCATGATTTAATTAATTGAACATCATTAGCACCCATTAAGTTCAGTGTCAAAAAGGTAATACTTTGCTCCAGTTGTTAAGCTCTTGTGATAATTATGAATCTAGCTATGTAATCGGAACACTTTGTGGAGCCCTAACTAGATATTCATGTTGTTATGTGTCCATGTAAATGTATTGATGGTTCCAAATTTATGTAAATTTATTGATGAAACCCGAACCACATTTTATACTTTGTAGTCACGCTGTATTAATATTGTTCGCTTTGTGTAAAAACGTTAGTATAATTTGTATTTTATTTTACATCAAATGTCTGATATTTAGTTAATCCTGAAAAAAATAATTTTGTGGATTATAGTGAATCTGATAGCAGTGATTGTGCATTTGATATAACGTTTGAGGGCAAAGATGTATTCAACGATGATATTAATGTATGAACAAATATCTCGGTTCTAAAGAAGAAAACAAACTCAAATTTGAATCTCAATAAATAGTGATGAAAAATATTTCATGGAGTCTCTTCATTCACTTAATAGTGACAACAAAGATGATTAAGTAAAAAAAAACTCAATTGAAATGTGTGGTTAGGACATATGCAACTCATATGGGTATATGACTAAAAATGATGAAGAATTACAACAAAAGCGTAAGGTTCAAGTGCAAACCTAGATGTGAGTGAGAAATTTATGCAGTCCCCATGAAAAATAAGGATGTGTGAGAAGTGAGGACTATTATTGATAATCATTCATATAGGAGAATTTAATAATAAATTGGTAAGTGATTAAGAAAACAAATGGAATCAATCTCAATATTCAAATTAACAAAAGTGTTGATTATGTAAAGGTGAATTGAGTTGCATGAATATCTAGAGATAAAGGTGTTAGGGCAAAGGCTCAAGCAAGTGAAAATCTCATTATCACCATCATTTGTAGAATTACTAAGATTGAATAGAAGAAATTTAGTTCTTATAAAATTTACCTGGCCAGTCGAGCATTTTTATAACAACACAGCTACATCACAAACTACATTCCCTCTTTTTCAAAAGTTATAGTACCGAATGTCGTGAGTCTTTTAAATGTTGTAGACCATTTGTAGGGTTGGATGGATGGTTCTTGAAGGGCCCCTATGGTGGTCAATTATCGACTGCTTTTGGTAGAGATTTGAATGTTTGGATGTCATTTATTGCACGTGTCATGGTAGAAGTTGAAAATAACGAATTTTGGACTTTGTTTTAAATTTAATTATTGACATTAGGCATATTTAATTTTAATTATTGACATTGGGCATATTCCATATTAACTAATTTTTGTTCTCTCACATTTAAAAACTTTTTAAATATATTTACATTTTTCTTAGTATAACTTCACTTTTACATTGTTGGGCTTAATCCGAACCTTTAAGGAGTTACTGCTATCAGTGGATCATTGCTTTTGTGTGAAGCATCTTACAACAAATTTAGGAAGTAATATCCAATCAAAAATTTAAAAGGAATGTTATGGAAATCCTCAAATGCAACATATGAAATGGAGTGGGCTAGAGTAATGTAGAAAATTTAGTCAATTTTTCATGATGCATGTGATCATCTAATTAGTATATAAAAAGCACTATGGTGTAATCATGTCTTTAGTAGTCTTCCACTTTGTGTTGTGATGGCAAACAACATCTCTGAAGCATTTAACCGTGTTATATTAGATATGAGAGATACACTCAAACTAATCTTGCATGAGGATATTCATATAATGCATCACTTGCTAGATATTAGGGAGAGGATAGACAAACAATCTAGCAATGTTAGTTCTAAGAAATGTCAAACAATTGAGAAAGAGGTATTGAGAAAATCACAGTATGGATGGTTTACTATAAAAAAGATAAAATCATTGTAAAAGAAAGACGAGTGTCAGTTCTAGAGATCCTTAAAATGACATGCGAGGTCTTATAGAAACTTTTGCTTAAGTAAATCTTGAATATAAACAAAGTTATGAAAAATCTCTCTCACAGAATGTTTCTTTATCAACATTTATTGACCAAATTGAAGTGACTCAATGATCAGTGATTGAAATGATAGCTCAATGATCCATAATCGTTGAACGATGACCTCCAATTTCGCCATGCAATCATTGTTTAGTGACCGCAGTTCAAACTGAAGGCTGACCAGGATTTGGTTTCCATCTATTCTCTTTTCAAAAGAGGCTCCATCAACGATCAGTGATCCCTCCATTTAACGATCGTTGACCAATCCCAATATTGTACTCTAACAAATTCAAAAAGAGTCATTGCTCTCTTAAAATAGATAGAGTCTATCATTCCATTAGTACTTGAATAGAAATTAAAAGTAAAGGAGAAATAAAATCTCGATGGATCTGTGGATGCCCTAAACACTAGCAGAGCCTCTTCGTCATTCCAGAATTTGCAAACTCCAGAACATCAAAAAGCTCTCAAAGTCTACTCCAATATTTAACCTCTATATATTCTGAATCTCCTACTTCTAAGATTCAGATATTATCTCTAATTTAGAGGCACTCCTACTAAGATCATTAACACTCATTCACTTATAAATTATTGTAAAGGGTTATCAGACTCTTCCTTCAAAAGAGTTGTTTTGGTTTGAATCTCCAATGGAAACGATTCATTTGGGTTGGAGCCTGAAAGTGCAAGCTAGATCTGATATACTCTAGAGAGGGGTGAATAGAGTATGGTGCTTAAAAACTTTTTATAACAGTTGTTGTAATTTGAGTGAACAGGGAAGCAAATAGTAAATCTAACCACAGAATAATCACAATCTACAAAAGAAACTAATCACATGCCACAGCCAGAAACAAAAGAAACACAAGCAACCAGAAGACACAAGAAGCTATAGTGGTTCCCCTAAACTTGGGTGCATCCACTCTTCTACCACCCTAGGTAGGAATCCACTGCAAGATGAGTTGATCAGGTGTCCTGGGCACCAATGAGCTTTTGATAAGGTGCTCAAAAACCAAACCAGATTTTTTGATCAGGTGTCTTGCCACCAATGAGCTTTTGATAAGGTGCTCAAAAACCAAATACAAACTTTTGAAGGGAGTTTGAAAAACCCTTTACAGAGGTGGGGATAAGAGAGTGATGGAAGTGTTCTCTTTCTCAAAGCAGCTGAGAAGACTATGTGGATATTGATGTTGTCAAAGCTCCCCCTGAGATCTGTAGTTGTTTAGGAAATGAAGCTTTGCAGTAGGGTGACAGGCCTTCAGAAATTGATCTCCAGCAAATGATGATTTCAACAACAGTTGAAATGTGAGATGTCTGGAGTCTTGGATGATGATGGCCTTGAACACTTGAATCAAAAGAGATCTGAAGATTTCAGATTTGTTGATCTCCTTTCGGTGATGGTGTTCTTGTGTGAATTCTTTGAGACTGAGAATGTCTACAGCTCTTTTTCCTTTTCTATTGAGTGATTGATGTTGAGAAAGATGTTGTTCCAGAGAAGAGTTGTTGCAGAGAATATTTTGTTCTTCTTCTTCTTGTGCACTCTCTTCTTGTCAGGAATTCAAAAATCTTATCTTTTATTCCTTTATTCTGAATAGAAATGATCCTCTGTCTAGAATAGCCGTTAGCTTGTCATTAATTACATCCTTAATTGCAATTGTCTTCTAGGAGAAAGTCCAATGAAACATTCCTTGATAATCCCTTGAAACTTGCTCCAGAATAAATGAAGACGGCTACAAGATCTTCTGAATTAATTGCTGACAATAACTCCTTAACTGTCTGAATTTTGAATCTTGAAAATCATTTAACTCTTCAGAAAACGTCGAACTGAGCTCAACTATCATCGAACTGAGCTCAGCGATTTGGACTTAGACAACAACAGAGATCGTCGATCTGAGCTCAACTATCGTCGAACTGAGCTCAGAGATAGAGAATCAATACTGGAGTCAAGATCGTCGAACTGAGCTCGAAGATCGTCGAATGGAGTTCGATAATTTGTAGAAGTTGAGCTCAGCAATCGTAGAAAGGAGTTCGACGATCCGTCGAAGTTGAGCTAAACGATCGTCGATTGGAGTTCGACGATTCGTCGTACTGAGCTCGACGAAATGACTTAGTCTCCAAACTGAAAAACCTTGGTCTTGAGGGCAGCTTCCAAACCTAACTACTAACCCTTAGACTCAATTCTAATTGACCTTTAGATCTATACAAAGAGGTCAAAAACAGGTTTCCTAAAGACATAGTGATCCTGACCCAAATTAGTAATATGGTGTTCCAACAATCTCCCCTTATTTGGGTTAGGATTACTATTTACAGAAATTGGAGAAATAAAAAATAACATACAAAGCAATAATATAACAACCAACAGCATTGCAGAATCACAGATATAATATCTTAGACAGATCAGAAATCAGAATAATTGTCACCTTACAGAATTACTCTTTCTCCTTGCTCTTTATAAGTTTAATTTCTCTATTTGGATTAAGAGCTTCCTTCTTTGATCTTCTGTCATCAGCTGCACCTAGAGATGTTTGTTGTTTAGGCCTTGGTACCACAGCTTCAGGGTGCAGTTCCATGTATCTTTCAGAATCAAAAACCATGCTGGAAGCATATCTTTCAAGTTCCTTCTTTCTTTGTTCTAACAAGGTAGTAATGCTGGAAGTGTCCTTGCCTTGCTCTCTGGCTTTATTAATCTGGTCCAAAGCAGCTAACTCTTTCATTCTAGTAGTCCATGCAGTAGGATTATTCTCTAGATCCTCAAAAGGCACTGGAGGTTCATATCTGTTGGAAGGATTATCTGGAGGAGCTCTGGATGAGACTAGTTCTTTCAGCTTGTAGGGAAAAGGGCCTGAAGTTGTATTAGATGAAGCTTGTCCTTCCCTTGAGTATGAATGCTGTCTAGAATAGCCTTTGGAGTAAACTTGAAGTTCTCTTTGGTTTCCTCTATAATTTCCTCTCCTTGATTGAGAACCTCTGGATTGGCTTCCCCTATATTGAGATCTTCCATGAGGTTGATAGGGGGTTTGACTTCTAGCAGAAGGATGAACAACAGAGCTACTACCTGCACCTGTATCGGGAGGAGGAGGTGGAGGAGGATGATGGAACTGAGAGGAACCTTTCTCATATTTCCTCTTCTTTTTCATAGCCTTTAATTGATTCTTAGAATATTGCATCCAGTATTTAGTTATAGGGCAGTCATGAAAAATGTAGTAAGGAATATCATTGGTATCGTTTACTTTAGCTGGTGGAACTCTTTTCATGGCTTTGCTTCTTGCTTTTATTTTCCTGGCTATAGTAGTAGAAGAATCATCAGAATCAGTTCTAAACTGATCACTTTCAGAGCTTTGTTCATCATATAAATCATCAATCCTTTTCAGATAGTCTTTTTGAAGTTGGGTTGGAGAAGATGAAACAGTAGTGACAGCAGTTGTAGCAGCAGTAAAAGGAGAAATAGAATTGGCAGAAGTTGTAGCAGCAGCAGCAGGAGATACAGCAGATACAGAACTTTCAGGAGCAACATTCTCAGAGGATACAGCAGCAGTAGTAACAGCAGTAACTGGGGCAACAACAGATACATAGATAACAGTTTCAGAAACACTACTTTCAGATACAATAGTTTCAGCATCAGCAATAACATCAGTAATAACATCAGCAATAACAGTAAGCTCAAAATCAAATGCCTCTGTCTGCATATCCTCAGAAACTGAAACATCAGCAGCATCAGAACAAACAGAAACAACAACATTTGCAGCAGCATAGACTGAATTTACAAAGGAATGTATAACACTGGTGTCACAGCTTGAAAAGGGCACAATGGCCTTGGAGAGGTCTTCAGATGGCTGGACTGTAGTGCTTACTGGAAGACAGCTGAAATATATTGAATCAAAATCTGATAATAAGGACCTGAGGTCCACTGAGAAGACTGCAACTTGTGGTGTTGAGGCTGGAGCTTGAGCTGAGGTAACAGCAGCTGCAGGCAATCTTACCACTTCATGAGGCATCTCCCCCTGCCTAGATTCAGTCAAGACTGGATCAAGGCACCCAGATGAAGGGATTGCCTGAGGAAAGAGATAATATAGCCTGACAAAAAGGTCTGCAACTGACTGTAGGAGTGGAGCCATGGAGGTCTCCAAAGGAAGTGATAGCCTGGGAGCTATCGGTTCATAAAGCCTGTCAGCTAAGGCTGGAAGATCTACATGCTCAACAGGGATGTGAGCAGAGGTAGAGACTGTAGGAGGAGCAGCTGGAGATAGAGGTGGAGAGCTGGTGTATGGGGGAAAGGAAGGTTGAGGTGTGGGGATTGTGGGAATGGATGACAGTGGTATGGAGATGGAAGGTGTGAAGGAGGGTTGATCAATGATATCTTGCAGAAGTTGTTGGTATGATGTGGATGAAGAGGGTGGATCAGGAGGGGATGAAGGAGAATCATCCATGAAGGAATCATCTAGAAGATTGAATGATGGAATGTTGGATGATGTGTCAATGTCTAGGTGAGGGTAGTGGTGTAATGGGTGGAAGATTTCTTCTGTTATTGGAAGAGTTGGAGAGGGAATAGCAGTTGGAGATGAAATTGAAGTTGGAGATGGGGTTGAGATAATGATTGTGGGGGAAATTTGAATGGTGGATGTGACTGGTGGAGATGAGATAAGAGGTGGAGGAGGAGAAGAAGCAGCAGACAAGTCTTCTGCAGGGGCAGAGACTTGAGGGGAAGAGACTGCAAGAGTCCTTGTGCCTGAAGTGGTGCTTGCAGAGGGCCTGCTGGGCTTCACTATCTATTTGTCCCATTTACCAAACAGGGCACAGGACAGCCTCTTAGAGGCATTGATGTGCATCCCAGATGAGACTAGCAGTGCATGGCATCTGTTTTGAAGAAATAGCCCTAGTATCCTTCCATAATTCACAAAATTCTTATTTATTTTCTTCTTAATCAGGTCAAAGAAAATCTCTCCCCAGTTTAACTATTTCTTATCCACAATAGCACCCATCAAACACAGCTGATACCTGGAGATGGTATCATGGGCTGAATGCTTGGCTAAAAGAACTTTTCCCACAACATCAGCTAAAAACCTGTATTCAACAGCTAAGTTCTTTTTCAGCAGCTTGCTAGCTAGGGTTTGCATCAGAATGACCCATTCTAGCAAGTAAATCAGAAAATGCTTCTCCTGACAACTCAGCAGAATCCTCTCCAGAATTCAATCCAAAAATCTCTATCAGAATAGTAGAAGTCAGAGGGACCTGGGTTCCAGAAATTGAACCAACCACTATATTTTGGTCCTGGTTGTGGGCAGTATAGACCCACTCCTTGATCTCATCAGCAGCCAATTTGATTCTTGTGGACATGATAGTAACAAGCTTTTGTTCCTTGAACAGTTCCAGAATGTCTTGGAAGATTTGATCACTGGTGTTGAAATACTCCATGTCTAAATCAAATCCTGCATCAAACTTCATTGCGGCTAGAACGGCAACTGAGATGGCCATTGTTACCTGCAAAAATCAACAAACAAACGACCAAGTGTAGAGAAGTTTGGAGGGAAAGAGAATTTTTGCAGAGAGAACGAAGGCGCAAAGAGAGAACGACGGCCGAAAAATGAATTTTATATTAGGGTTCGACGCAGAAAAGCAAAGATCGTTGAACTCAGTTCGACGATCGGGGCATCTAAAGGAACCTGAAAGGTCATCAACATCATCGATCTCCATTCGACGATATTGGAGAGCGTCGAGCTCCGTTCGACGATAGTTCAGAGAATAAAATCGTCGAGCGCCGTTCGACGATCGCTGACCTGAGAGATAGTTCAGACGATCTGAGAAGCGCTGAACTCCGGTCGACAATTTCGAAAAGTGTCGATCTCCATTCGACGATCTCGGGGAAAATCGTCGAGCGCAGTTCAGAGACCAGAAATACACTCTAGACACTAGAAAAATCAAGATTTTTGCCTAGTCTTGGTCAATTTTTAAAGTTTTAAGATCTTGGATATTATTTTAGACTTCCTCCATCTAACATTCCTAACTGATTTAGGAAGAAGGTGTGTTTCTTTTCATCCAAGGGTTTGGTGAAAATATCTCCCCTTTGTAAATCAGTTGGGATATATTGAAGTTCAATTTTGTTCTTCTCAACATTATCCCTTAAAAGTGATGCCTAATTTCTATGTGTTTTATCCTACTATGGAGGACTGGATTTTGAGTTATAGAAATAACACTGGTGTTATCACAAAATATTTTTGACTTCTCTAAGTTGTAGCCATAGTCTAGGAGTTAGTTTTGAATCCATAATATTTGTGAACAACAACTGCTTGTATCTATATATTCAGCTTCAGCAGTTGAAGTCGACACAGAAGTTTGTTTCTTGCAAAACCAAGAGACAAGTCTGTCACCAAGAAACTGACAAGTTCCACTGGTGCTTTTCCTGTCAATTCTGCATCCAGCATAACCAGCATCAGAAAATCCAGTTAATTCAAATGCTGAATCTT
Organism: Platanthera guangdongensis; assembly: GCA_039583875.1. Taxonomy (NCBI): domain Eukaryota; kingdom Viridiplantae; phylum Streptophyta; class Magnoliopsida; order Asparagales; family Orchidaceae; genus Platanthera; species Platanthera guangdongensis. Next base: position 115,462,845 of record CM077156.1, read on the forward strand.
TTGGATACCAGAGACCTAGATTTGGACAACTTTTTACATACCTGAGAATCCTTTTTACTAATGTTAGGTGTGACTCTCTAGGGCTTACTTGGAATCTAGCACATATGCATGTGACAAACATTATGTCAGGTCTACTAGCTGTAAGGTACAGTACAGAGCCAATCATTGCTCTATATGTTGTCTGATCAATAGGTTTCCCATGTTCATCAGCATCCAATATAGCATTAGTAGGCATGGGTGTTTTCATACAAGATGCTTCAGACATACCAAATTTCTTAACCAATTCTTTTGCATACTTGGTTTGAGAAATAAAGATGCTTTCAGCATGTTGTTTAACTTGCAATCCTAGAAAGAAGGATAGCTCACTCATGCTACTCATTTCAAATTTAGAATGCATTAGGTTGGAGAACCTTCTGCACAAATTTGAATCAGTAGAGTCAAAAATAATATCATCTACATAGATCTGTACTAGTAGGGTATGGGACTTATGTGTTCTAATGAAAAGAGTTTGGTCTACTCTACTCCTTATAAATTCATTTTCCAGAAGGAAGCATACTAGGGTCTCATACCATGCTATAGGAGCTTGCTTGAGACCATATAATGTTTTGTTCAATTTAAAAACATAATCAGGATGAGTTGGAGAGATAAAACCTGGAGATTGTCTGACATAGACTTCTTCTTTGATATCTCCATTTAGAAAGGCACTATTTACATCCATCTGATATACCTTGAAGCCTTTGTGTGCTGCATAAGCTAAGAAGATTCTGATGGCTTCCAATCTTGCAACTGGTGCAAAAGTCTGGTCATAATCTATGCCTTCTTCTTGAGAGTTTCCTTGAGCAACTAGCCTTGCCTTGTTCCTTACAATTACTCCTTGGTCATCCAATTTATTTCTGAACACCCACTTTGTTCCAACAATGGAGTGATCCTTAGGCTTTGGTACTAGTTTCCAAACTTTGTTCCTTTCAAGTTGATGCAACTCTTCTTGCATTGCAATGATCCAGTGTGGATCTTGCTCTGCATCTTGAATGGATTGAGGTTCAATTTGAGATAGGAAGCAAGTGTGCAATAGGTTTTGGTTGACCTGATTTCTGGTTTGTACACCAGCTGAGATGTCTCCAATTACTTGGGAAATTTGATTATCTCTTGATGTTACTAAATCAACAGTGGGTGTTGATTGTTCACCAACCTGTGTTGTTGTTTCCTCTTGTGGTACAACAACTGGCTCTTCAAGTTATTTCTCTTCAATATGTTGAATGCTTTCTTCATCTTCACTGCTTTCCTCTTTTTGAGTAATCTATAACCTGTTCAAATCTTCAGCAAGAGAATGTACCTGCAAAGGTTCTATGGTAGAAGTATTCTTCTCCTTGAAAGACATGTTAGATTCATCAAATGATATGTGAACAGATTCCTCAATTTTAAGAGATGATTTATTATATACCCTATAAGCCTTACTGATCATGGAGTATCCCAGAAACACTCCTTCATCAGCTTTAGCTTGAAATTTTGCTAAATATCTCTTGTCATTATTATGAATATAACAAATACAACTAAAAATTCTAAAATAATCAACTTTAGGTTTCTTCCCTTTGAGTAATTCATAGGGAGTCTTGCCCTTTAGTTTATGTATTAAACTTCTGTTCAGCACATAGTTGGAGGTGTTCACTGCTTCTGCCCAAAAAGATAGAGGAAGGTGAGCATCTGACAACAATGTAGTGGCAGATTCAATAAGGGTTCTATTTTTTCTTTTCAGCTACCCCATTTTGTTGAGGAGTTCTAGGAGCTGATAAAGTGTGCCTGATCCCTTCACTCTGACAGAACTCTTGCATAAGAAGAGAATCAAACTCTGTCCCATGATCACTTCTGATCAGGGCAATGCAAGTATTGAACTCAATCTGTATACATTTGAGAAACTCTGTCAAACACTTAAAGTTATCGGACTTCTTCCTCAGAAAGAACACCCATATGAATCTAGAGAAGTTATCTACAACTACTAAAGTGTAAGATTTCCCTCCTAAGCTTTGTACTGTAATGAGTCCAAAAAGATCCATGTGTAGCAGATACAAAATCCTAGGTGAATCACTCTTATTAAGTGACTTGAAACTATTTTTAGTTTGCTTGCCTAATTGACAAGCCCTGCAGAGTCCTTCCTTCTTTTAGGGGCCAGAAGGTAGTCCTCTAACAAGGTTATCCTTGGATAGCCTGACAATGTTTCTAAGGTTTAAATGTCCTAGTCTCTTATGCCATAATACATTAGGTCTACTAACAGAGTTAAACAAGCAAATATCTACTTCTGTTGAAAGAAAGTCTACTAAGTAGATGTTACCTTTCCTTTTACCTGTCAACATAGTTGTGTTGTCCTCTAACTTGATCTTGCATAAGGCTTTGCTGAAAGTCACCTGGTAGCCTTCATCACATAGCTGACTGATGCTGATCAAATTGTGCTTCAGTCCTTCCACATAGGCTACCTTCTTGAATGTCACTGTCCCAATCTGGACTGCACCATATCCTTTAGTTTTTCCAAAGTTTGAATCACCAAATATGACTTTGGGTCCAAGCTTGGCTTTAAAGGATGTGAGGTTGTCCCTATTTCCTGTCATGTGCTTTGAACACCCACTATCCAAATACCATTGTTGGTTTTATGTTGGATAGATCTTCACCTGCATATAAAATAATTCACTTGTTTTTGACCCAGTTTATCTTGGGCCTAGGTTGATAACCTTTAAATTCAGAAATAAAAGACATCCCATGTTGACTCTTATAACCTTCAGGATGATATCTCCTTGGAGGTATTATCCATTCAGAATAAGGGTTAAAGCTTTAGGATGAAGGACCCCTAGGATTGGATTTTGATTTACCCTTGAAAGAATTTCCAAAGCTCTGATCTCTGTTCGACGATCGTTGAGCTGCGTTCGACGATCTTGGGTCAGATCGTCGAGCTCCGTTCGATGGTTGACTGTGGCAGAGTTCAGGGATTAGAGATCGTCGACCTGAGTTCGATGATTTTGCCTGAGATCGTCGATCTGCGTTCGACGATCGTCGAGCTCCGTTCCACAATTTCTGCTGGAACTTGGTTTTCTTAGGTAGATCAGAATTTTTCCTAGCTACGTATACAACTCCCTTCCCTTTATCAGAAATAAACTTAATTGAGGTTGTTAGAACTATAGGTTGGCTGGATGAAGCACCCAAGCCCAGTGTACTATTGAATCTGAAGTTCACTGTGCTTGTGATGTCCATCAGCTTGATACTTCTCCCATTAAGGGATTCTTCAAGCTTCTTGGCTTCTGATAGCTTACCTTTCAGTGAAGCTATCTGCTCCCTACATCACTCCAACTCCTCAGAGAGTTTGAGATTATCTGACTTTAAGATACTATGTTCAGATAATTGATTTTTGAGAGAAATAATTTCCTTCTCAGATTTTAGTAAGTCTAAACATAATGCTTTAAACTCAGACTTAAAGTCCTCAGAATTGAAATCAAAAGAACTAATTACCTGGTCCTCTTCAAGTTGAGTCTCTGAGTCTGACTTTGACTCTTCTGCATCTGAATTGTGTTGAGAGGCATTGATTGCCATCATGTAGAACTCCTTCTCTTCAGCATCATCTTCATCATCACTAGAGCTAGATGAAGCTTCTGATTCTTCTTCAGTTTCACTCCAGGATTCAGCAACAAATCCCTTCCTTGTGTGTTTGTTCTTTCCTGAGGAGGGTTTGCCATTGCAATTCTTCTTGAAGTCTTTGTCCTTTCTTCTTTCTTTCTTGTCCCTTCTGTCCTTGTTTTTGTTTTCTGGACCGTCAGGCACAATATGGCCTGGTTTCCTGTAACCAAAGCAAACAATTTCTTTATTATTTGACTTATCATACCTTGGCTTATCATGCTCTTTGTATGATCTCTTTCTGAAGTCCTTTCTGGTCATCTTGTAAAATCTTTTGACCAATAGACTAAGCAGCTCATCATTGCCTGTGACCTTGTCTTCAGGCTGATCTTCAGTGGCTTTGAAAGCTATTGTCTTTTCCTTTCTTGTGGCTAGTGAGGCAACCTTCTGCTCTTCTTCTCTGTTCTTAATGAGCAGCTCATAAGACTTGAGCTTGCCCAAGAGAGCTTCTGTTGTAATCTCATTCAGACTTCTGGCATCCTTGATTGGCCAGATCCTTGAGTCCCAAGTGCTTGGGAAGCACATTAGGATTTTATCATTTAGTTCAGTCAGTGAGATCTCTTTATCCAAAGTCTTGAGTTCATTGACTATCAGACTGAGTCTATTATACATATCTCCAACTGACTCAGCTTCTCCCTTCTTGAAGTTATCATATTGGGATATGAGGTGAGATCTTCTGTCTTTTCTTTCATCAGCAGATCCTGAGACTATTTCAGAGAGCTTATCTCAGATTTCCTTTGCTGAGTTGCATTCAACGACCTTTTGGAATATGTCATCAGACATGGTCTGGGCTAAGATATTCATAGCCTTTGCATCTGCTACCTTCCACTTCTTGATCTCTGCATCTGTTCCTGATGGAGGTGGAACAGCATTTGTGCTTGTGTTCTCTGGAGGTCTTAGACAAACTGTCAAAATAGAATTAAAAATGTCCTCATCAATAGAATTCATGTAGAGTCTAATTCTTGCTTTCCAAAGTGCAAACTTAGACAGATTGCACACTGGAGGTCTGATACTAACATAATCTTTGTTTTGGGCCATGATTTGTGAAGAAATAATCTAATTACAAAATCTAAAAAAGCAGATCTAACTAGAGGGATCTTTGGGTTCAGGTGTTAGCCTGTGCAACCACTGAGATGTGGTATTTTTAACCAACCTGCCTCTGATACCAATTGAAAGTGCAACCTAGATCTGATATACTCTAGAGGGGGTGAATAGACTATGGTGCTTAAAACCGTTTAACAACAGTTGTTGTAATCTGAGTGAACAGGGAAGCAAATAGTAAATCTAACCACAAAATAATCACAGTCTACAAAAGAAACTAATCACATGCCACAGCTAGAAACAAAAGAAACACAAGCAACCAGAAGACACAAGGAGCTATAGTGGTTACCCTAAACTTGGGTACATCCACTTTTCTACCACCCCAGGTAGGAATCCACTGCAGGATGAGTTGATCAGGTGTCCTGGGCACCAATGAGCTTTTGATAAGGTGCTCAAAAACCAAACCAGATTTTTTGATCAGGTGTCTTGCCACCAATGAGCTTTTGATAAGGTGCTCAAAAACCAAACACAAACTTTTGAAGGGAGTTTGAAAAACCATTTACATAGGTGGGGATGAGAGAGTGATGGAAGTCTTCTCTTTTTCAAAGCAGCTAAGAAGACTATGTTGATATTGATGTTGTCAAAGCTCCCCCTGAGATCTATAGTTATTCAGGAAATGAAGCTTTGCAGTAGGGTGACAGGCCTTCAGAAATTGATCTCCAGCAAATGATGATTTCAGCAACAGCTGAAATGTGAGATGTCTGGTGTCTTGGATGATGATGACCTTGAACACTTGAATCAAAAGAGATCTGAAGATTTCAAATTTGTTGATCTCCTTTTGGTGATGGTGTTCTTGTGTGAATTCTTTGAGACAGAGAATGTATACAGCTCTCTTTCCTTTTCTCTTGAGTGATTGATGTTGAGAAAGATGTTGTTCCAGAGAAGAGTTGTTGCAGAGAATATTTTGTTCTTCTTCTTCTTGTGCACTCTCTTCTTGTCAGGAATTCAAAAATCTTATCTTTTATTCCTTTGTTCTGAATAGAAATGATCCTCTGTCCAGAATAGTCGTTAGCCTGTCATTAATTACATCCTTAATTGCAATTGTCTTCTGGGGGAAAGTCCAATGAAACATTCCTTGATAATCCCTTGAAACTTGCTCCAGAATAAATGAAAACGGCTACAAGATCTTCTGAATTAATTGCTGATAATAACTCCTTAACTGTCTAAATTTTGAATCTTGAAAATCATTTAACTCTTCAGAAAAACGTCGAACTGAGCTCCACTATCGTCGAACTGAGCTCAGCGATTTGGACTTAGACAGCAACAGAGATCGTCGATCTGAGCTCAACTATCGTCGAACTGAGCTCAGAGATAGAGAATTAATACTGGAGCCAAGATCGTCGAACTGAGCTCGAAGATCGTCGAATGGAGTTCGACGATTTGCAGAAGTTGAGCTCAGCGATCGTAGAAAGGAGTTCGACGATCCGTCGAAGTTGAGCTAAACGATCGTCGATTGGAGTTCGACGATTCATCGTACTGAGCTCGACGAAATGACTTAGTCTCCAAACTGAAAAACCTTGGTCTTGAGGGCAGTTTCCAAACCTAACTACTAACCCTTACACTCAATTCTAATTGACCTTTAGATCTATACAAAGAGGTCAAAAACAGGTTTCCTAAAGACATAGTGATCCTGACCCAAATTAGTAATAGGGTGTTCCAACAGAGCCTCCAGACAGAAAAGTCGCATTGTCTCTGTCGAGAGACAGTGGAAACCCACTTACTGTAGAAGAGAGGGTGTAACCACTTATTGGGGAACCTTTATAAACCTCTGTGTCATTTGGTTATATTCTTTGTTGTGCTCTTTTTGTTCTTTTACTTTATTTTTACTATGATATTACTATATTATAATCAATTATAATTACTCAATCACCTAAACAAAATACACAATATAAAAAAATAAAGAAGAATGATTAAAATATCACATAAGGGTTCATCTTCTCTATTCACCTCCTTCTATAGAAAAGTATTCAAGTATTTCAAGTTGCACTTTCAATTGATATCAGAGAGAGATTCACCTCTAAAGGTTAAAATCTTGGTGAATCAAGATCTTGATTTAGAATTCAATTCTAGTTATTAGTTCTCCTTTCTAAAATATCATTTAAAAATACTATGATACTACTTTAATACCTTTTATGTGCAACTTGGAAAGGTTTGATATATGGAAGTCTATTATTATATTATACATATTCAATTGATTAAAAATATATATGAATTTGTTCTTTTAGATCCATTCATCCCTATGAAAGTAAATCTCTCAAGTAATGGACAAGTTTTTAAGACAAGAGAGCAATGAGCTGATAAAGACAAGAAGATGGGTTTTATAACAATAAGATCATAAATAACCTTATAAGCACATTATTTAATGATCTCTACCAATCAATCATCAAATGTGTTTCTACGAAGGAGATTTGGGATGCCCTCACTATCATGGATGAAGGAAGTGAGGATGCAAGAAAAGACAAGAAGACTGACACAATCAGCTAATATGATAACTTCAAAATGAAGTGTGAAGAATTAGTAGTGGAATAGTCTAAGAGATATACCACCATTGTAAATGGTTTGCAGAAATATATAAGAGATATCTTGAACGAGAAGCAAAATGTCAAGCTTCTTAAGAATCTCAACAAAGAGTACCTTCCTTCCTGTTGGGCATTACATCCACACTAACCCAGATTTGATGAAGTCACCCTGGAACTAAGATGAATTAAGTGGTATTTGATGCTTGGTTTGAGTTATATGTTTGCAGCAATTTCACTGGGAAGTGTAGACCAATGTCAGTCCACAGTGGGTCACCAAACACAGGAACTGTGCAATGTAATCCCTCATTGCATATTCCAAAGTGTTGACTCATGTGTGGTCTCTCTATTGGGATACACTTCATATTCAAGCTATTGGACCTTGGGAAAATGATTAGAAGTTGACTGTATTAGAAGAAAGAGTTTTCCAACAACAAAAATTCTCTAAGTCTTTTACTCGAGTAGGTCCATAACTACTCGAGTAGATTGGACATAATTTACTCGAGTAAAGAAACTTTGTACTCGAGTACTTAAGTGTATCTCTCGTGTAGCTAAGTCATGTACTCGAGTAGACGTAGTCATATACTCGAGTAGCATATTTATATACTCGAGTAGATCACTCATTATACCCAAGTATTAAAGGCCTCACTCATCAAAATTTTTCTAAGTCATGGACTCGAGTAAGTATACTCACATACTCGAGTAAGTATACTCACATACTCGAGTAGATAGAATCATACTCGAGTAGTTCATTATACCTACTCGAGTAGATCATGTTTCACTCGTGTACCTTGAAATTTTCCTACTCCAGAATTTTTCAAGTCTTTTACTCGAGTAGAACTTTCACCTACTCGAGTAGATCACTTCCTCTCGAGTAGTTTAGTTCAACTACTCGAGTAGCTGCTTGCTGACTTCTTCAGAATTTATTCTAAGTATCCCACTCGAGTAGTCCTTCATGTACTCGAGTAGTTTATGTAATATACTCGAGTAGTTTTTCTTGTACTCGAGTAGATCATTTATGTACTCGAGTAAGTCAATATACATACTCGAGTAGTTCTTTCTGCTTACTCGAGTAGTTGATTTCTACCTACTCGAGTAGCCTATCTTTATATACCCGAGTATGTTCTCCTTCATGTACTCGAGTAGTTATTCAACTACTCGAGTTGCTCCTCTCTTACTCGTGTATATGGCTGAATTTTTCTGAAATTCGTCTAAGTTTTTTTCTGACGAGATTTTCAAATCACGCGACATGATTGGTCCACGTGTACATCATTATGACCGATTATGACCATTATTCTCTCCTATATAAAGTCTTATCAGAAAATAACAAACCCTAATTTTTCTCCAAGCATTCTTGTCATTTTATTTTGAGAAAGTTCTTCAGCCGTCTCCTCACTGTTTTCACGAAACGGAAGCTGCTGCCACCATCTTCTCCGACCAATTCTTCTAAGTTGAGAGGATTCATTCTGAAGGAAGTTACAGGTCAAGATCGACATCACTGTTCATCTTCTTTCTCTGATTCTGTAAAAGCAAGAAGATCCAGATCTGGGCCGAGATTCTCTTCACCGATTTCTGATAGTGCTGCAAAGTCCATAAGAAGAAGCTTTCTGGCCGTTTCATCAGATCTGATTGGATTTACTGTTTGTATAATTTTCCAAAACTTTATTAATCTTGTAGGAGAAAGTTTCTCCGAATGTAGAAGTTTTTCACTCCGAGTTTGTAGGAAGTGTTATCTTCTGAGGTGTAGATCCCGTTGTTTGGATCGAGTTTGTAGGAACTTTGTTCCGAGGGTAGGATCGATTTTTGATCCGAGATAGTGAAGTAGCCGAGTCTAGTTGATTGCTAGATCAGTGAGGGAAAGTGGATGTACCCAAGGGAGGGGAACCACTATAAATCTTGTGTTGTCTGTGATATTGGTAGATAGTTCTGTGCTGTGCTCTAATTATTTTTTATTCCGTAAAAGACGCACAACTCACCTATTCACCCCCCTCTAGGTGATTTAGGTTGACCACCGTTTTCTTTCAATTGGTATCAAAGCGAGGTTGATCGTCAAAAGGTTAACACCTTGATCAGATCCAAATCTATTGTCTGAAAGATTCTACCATAAAATGGACAAGGACAAAGATTTCGCCAAGCTTCCACTGTGCAACAAAAATAACTTTCCCATGTGGAAAGAAAGGATAAAATTTTTTCATGGAAGCTGTGGATCCAAGGATCTTCATGATCATTGAAGAAGGCCCTTACGTTCCCATGACTGTGTCCACTATCGACCCTGCCAAGAAAGTTCCCAAAAAGCCAATGGATCTCGACAAAGACGAGATTGCACTTGTCTCCCTCGACAAGAAAGCTAAGAACATTATAGCAAGTGCAGTCGATGACTCGATGCTGCAAAATTTGATTCACTGTCAATCGGCCAAGGAGATGTGGCATTCCTTAGTCACTTTGATGGAAGGAACTGAGGAAATAAGGGATCATCGGAGATCCCTTCTCAACCAAAAATATGAAGCGTTCCGACAAGGGAACAAGAAAACAATTGCCGACACATTTGAAAACTTCTTCAAAATTATAAATGGCCTAAGGGTGTATGGCCTTGTCTTCAACAACGGAGAACTGAACGACAAGTTCTTGAGATCCCTAAACAAGGAATGAGATAACAAGGTATGCGCCATCAGGGAGTTCGGGAAGCTAGCTGAAACGGACCCGCAAAATCTCTTTGAAAAGCTTATGTCTTATGAACTCCAAATCAATACAAGAAAAGCTGAAGAAGAGAAAGACAGGTCTGCACTCAAGGAGAAATCTGTCGCTTTGAAGGCGGACACCTCCAGAAAGACTAAGGCTGCCTCCCCCGCTCCAGCTCTAGAAGTTGATGAAGAAGAAGAAACATCAGAGTCTAGCACTTCAGGCCCTGAACTATTAGAAGGAGAGTTTTCCTTACTCTCGAGGCAATTCAAGAAGTTTCTTAATAAAAAGAAACAATGGAAAGGCAAGGATGCCTCATACAGAAGATCGCAGCGCGATGGCGATCGACAAAGAAAAGGCTCAAGCAGCCACGAAATGTATAATACTAAACAGAACAAATACGTTTCAACTGACATCATTTGCTACTGCTGTAATAAGCCAGGTCACGTCATTGTTGACTGCCCCCATAAGAAGAAGGAGGGTGGTAGAAGAGAAGACAAGAAATCCTCACACAACAAGAAGAGGAAAGAGAAGAGCCTCATAGATAAAAGGAGCAAGACTCTTAGCGACTCCGACTCATCTGAGTCAAGCGAAGAAGAAGAAGCTTACTTTGGGCTAATGACTCAAACAGATGATGAACAAGAGCCCCAGTTCACTGGGAAGGTAAACTCTCATACCCCTCTTTCAGATTCTGAAGTCTCTGAACATGATTGCGAGGGTAGCTCCTCTGACGATGAGTCAGAATTAAAGGCCCAGTACAAGGAGTTAATCATGGCTTACGACAAATGTCGTCGAGTCGTGAAGACCCAGGCTAAAGAGATCAAATCTCTAAAAGCCGAAGAGAGCATCTTGAGAGAGAAAGTCATAAAGAATGACTCCCTCGAAGAAAACTTCAATAATGCTATTGAAGAATACAACAAGGCTCTTGAGCACCTTGACCTTAAGGAGAAGATCATCAAGGGATTGGAAGCCGAACTTGCGGCTGAAAGGAAACTTGTTGAGAGTTTCTCGAAGCCCAAGACAGTTCTTCCATTCGTTGCTGAATTCTCAGCAAAGGCCAAGGGAGCTGGACTAGGCCATGAAGAAGCTCCTAGTAAATCCTCTAGGAGAAATAAGAATCAACAGAAAAATAAGGCCGCCAAAAAGGCCTCAGCCGAAGAAAAGGGAAAAGCCGCTCAAAATCAAACTACATTCAAAAAGGTCATCTTTCCATCAAATGAGTTTGATTTTGACTCATCCTACGGGCACTTTGCTAGACCTACCTATGTAGAGCCAAAGTCTCGCTATCAAGGATGGGCTCGACCCCAAAACTTTGGCGAGAGTGTCTTTAAGGCACCTTATGAAGAAGTTGTTCTTCAGAGCTATGACCCTTTCAATCATGGGCATAACTTCAAGAAGGCACCAAAGACAAAGCCTGTTGTAGAGAAGCCCATAAAGGAGAAGAAGCCATGTGATTGCCATCATCATGAGGCATCTTCCTCCAAGAATGCTACCCCTGCTAGACCAAAATTCCAAAAAGTCAAGCAGGAAATCTTGAGGCAAAGGTACAACAGATTTGATTGTTGGTGCTGTGGCAAGGTTGGTCACTTCGCCATAGATTGCTGGTTCAATTCTAGAAATGCTGCAACCCCTCATGTAAGCAATATGAGAAAGACCGCTCATAGTGCTAACACTCGTAGGGGGAGCACTCTAACCCGAGACCAAGGACCCAAACGTGTTTGGGTTCCTAAGGCAATGTGATCATGATTGCTGGTATGTCCAAAGGCCAACAAAACGCCCATATGGTACTTGGACAACGGATGTTCTCGGCATATGACCGGGACTAGAAGCCTCATTTAGAACTTTACTCCAGTTGTGAACGGACCAAAGGTCATCTTTGGAGGTTCAGACCGTGGAATTACTAGAGGCTATGGTATGATTACTAACGACAATGTATCCTTCTCGGATGTGACTTATGTCGAAGGATTGGAACACATTCTCATAAGCATAAGCCAACTCTGCGATAAAGGATACATAGTTGAATTTCATGCTGATAAGTGCCTAATAAAATCCGTTGACAATATGGAAACGATTCTATCCGGCACTCGAAGCAGGAATATTTTCTGTTTAAATTTCATTTGTATTGATTCCTCTACACCAGTGTGTCTTTTAGCAAAAGATAGTGCATCTCTTGGTGACCAATGACACAAGAGACTAGCACATATTAATTTCAAAACTATTAATAAACTATTTTCAATAAACTTGGTACGTGATGCCCCGAATGTCAAATGCGTCAAAGACAGACCTTGTCATGCATGCGTAAAAGGCAAGCAAACAAGGGCTACCTTTAAAAGCATTATTGGCAAAGACTCTAACAGATGTCTCCATCTACTGCACATGGACTTGTTTGGTCCACTGCAAATTAAAAGTTTGGGAGGTAAGGACTATACATTGGTAATAGTTGATGACTACTCGCACTTTGCGTGGGTGTTCTTTCTGAAACACAAGTCAGATACCTTCGACATCTTTACTAATTTTGTCAGGCAAGTCCAGAATGAATACAACTGCTCCATAGTCAAAATCAGAAGTGACAACGGAACAAAGTTCAAATCTGGGGCCATGACAGAATTCTGTGAAAGCTTAGGTATCTTTCATGAGTTTTCCTCTACTCGTACTCCACAACAGAATGGAGTGGCTGAGAGAAGGTGTTGGGTACATTGGAATAAATGTACCTGATTTGAAGAAGCCTCACCCCACTCAATGATATACATCAAGATGTATTTGATGTGCTTTGAGTTTAGTTGTGCAGGTTAAGTAATTGCAGATAAAGCATGAAAAGTTTCTAAGTCCATGTGTCGACAACCAGAAGAAAAGTGTCGACACTTAAGAAGGCTTGTGTCGACACCTAGAGAAGCAGTGTCGACACTTGGAGTAATTGTGTCGACACCAGGAATGCAGAGTCGACACCAAAAGGAAAGTGTCGACACATACAGGCTGTGTCGACACACAATGAAGAAATGTCCAGAGAAGCTGTGTCGACACTTAAAAGCAGTGTTGACACCCAGAGGAACTTTGTCGACATCAAAAGTGTCGACACTAGGAGGCTGTGTCGACACTCAGCAAAACTTCAACAAAGTTCAAGTACAAGTGTCGACACTAGGAGGCTGTGTCGAAACTCAGCCAAAGTCTCAACACATAAAGAATGTGTCGACACAAAGGAGATGTGTCGACACTCAGCAAAAGTATCAACACAGAAGGCATGTGTCGACACCAAGGAGATGTGTCGACACTTAGCAAGTATCAACACAAGAAGATGTGTCGACACAAAGGAGTTGTGTCGACACTTACATGAAATTAACTAAGTATCAAAGAAGAAGGACTTATGTCGACACACAGGATCAGTGTCGACACATTCTGAAGAAGCAGTGTCGAGAAGTAATTTCTACAACACAAGGAGTTGTGTCGACACCATGAAGGCTAGTGTTGACACTTAGTCTACTTGTGTCAACACTTGGTCTATTTGTGTCGACACTTAAAGACTATCTGTCTCGACACTTTCATACAGTGACAGAGTTTTCAAGAAGTGACCGGATGACTCGACAGCTGCCATTTCAACTGGTCAACTACTACTGTCAGAGCTGTCAGAAGTTTGTTAGAAACCGGATCAGCCGGTCACCATGAAGAAAGCCTATATAAAGGCTTATTGCTTCAACAGAACATGGATGAGTAGATAGACAATTTTGCATCAATCAGTTGAAGTGATCAGAAGATCTAAGAAGTTGGAGAGAGAGAGAGCTCCTTCTAAGAAGACAGCTGTTGAACCAGGCTGTGAAGAAAGTTTCAAATTGAGATCTGATTCTTAAGTTAGCAATGATTGAAGATCATCTGCATAGAGTTTCAACCCTACTGTGTTCTAATTCAAGAAGCTTTGAAGAAAGCCAAGGGTGGTTGATCTCAGCTAAGTTCTATCAAGAACTCTTCAAGAAACCAGACAACTCTTCTCTCTCAATCAGAGTTGTGGTTATATCTTTGTAATTTCAAATTTCTTGTAGGATCCTAAGGGATCTGAGTTGTAAGCCTATATTATAAAGGCTGAGTGGTAGGGCCTGTGTGCCTGAGTGTAGGAGATTCATTTCTCTGAGTGTAGGCCTTGTTGAGGGCTGAGTGTAGGCCTTATTGAAGGCTGAGTGTAGGTCTTGGTGAAGACTGGGTGGTAGGGCTTTTGTGCCTGAGTTGTAAGAGTGGGATCACTCTGAGCTGTAGGAACCTATTTGGAGTTCTGAGTGTAAGATCTGAGGATCTGAGGAATAGTGGAGAAGTTGGGCCGAATCTAGTACACTACTAGATAGGCGAAGGGGGAAAGTGGATGTACCCAGACCTTGGGGAACCACTATAAAATCTCTGTGTTCTCTGTGTGTGCTTTATTATGTGATTGCTGTGAAGAATTGCTTATAATTCTGTGCTTCTACCTTTAAAGTTTAAAAAGATTAAATGCACCTATTCACCCCCCTCTAAGTGTTTAGGCACTAGTTCTTTCAAGTGGTATCAGAGGGAGGTTACTCAAAAAGGACATAACAGTCTGAGTAAAAATCCTGTAGGCAGAATCAAGAATCAAGAAAATGGTTTCAACAGAGAATCACAAAGAACTAGGATCCATGAAGTTGCCAATCTGTAGAAAGGAGATCTTTGGCATTTGGAAAGAAAGGGTTAGACTGTTTATGGAAGCCTCTGACCCCAGAATTTATATTACTATTAAAGAAGGGTCATATGTGCCAATGAAAGTATCTGTGTTAGATGCAAATCAGAGAACTCCAAAAGACTATTCTGAAATGACCAAGGATGAGATTATTCTGGCCACTATGGACAAGAGGGCCCAGAATATTATAGTAAGTGCAATAGATGATGCAACATTTCAGAATTTGATTCACTGTAAAACTTCTAAAGAAATGTGTGATACACTGATAGTCTATATGGAGGGTTCAGAAGAAGTTAGACAGGACAGGAAGTCTTTATTGAATCAAGAATATGAAAGCTTCAGACAAGGAAGGTCTGATAGCATAACTGAGTGCTACAAGAAATTCTATAGGATTGTCAATGAGTTGATGTCTTATGGAAGAGAATTCAGCAACTATGAATTGAATGATAAGTTCTTGAGATCCCTGACTAAGGACTGGGATACTAAGATTTGTGCCATAAGGGAAATGGCCAAATTAGCAGACATTCCTCCTCCAACATTGTTTGGAAAACTGTTATCATATGAGATGCAGTTAATGGTAAGAAAGGAGGAAGAGAAGACTACCAGAGTTGAGCACAAAGAAAGAGCTGTGGCTTTCAAGACAGAAGCCACTAGGAAATATAAAAGTATGTCTCCATCTCCACCTCCAAAAGTTGCTGAGACTGAGACAGATGAGTCAGAAAGCAAGAATTCTGAAAGTAGTGAGAGTGATGAAGATTTTGCAGCTTTCACTAGACATTTTCAGAATTTTCTTAAGAAGAAATAGTGGAGGTCTAAGCCATCCACTTCACAGAAGTCATCAAAGAATGAAAGAAGAAAGTCCAGGCAAAGTAAAACTACATCCTCAAAGATAGTTTGCTATTGTTGTAACAGACAGAGATATGTTGTTGCTGACTGTCCAGAGAAGAGAAAAGAGTCAACTGATAAGAAGAATACTCAAATCAAGGGCAAAAAAGAAAGGTCCTTTGTTGCTAAGAAGGACAAAAGTCTGTATGATATGTCATCTTCAGAATCAGATTCAGAAGCTGAAACTTATATTGGACTGTTTGCTGAAGAAGAGGAAGATGAGTTCATACAATTAATGAACTCAATATATAAACATGAGGACAATCAGTGCGAGGGACTGATGGCCTTATCAGAAGGAGACAAAATCTAGGATCAGCCTGGACCAAGTCAGGTAAAAAATTGTTCTGTTAGTTCAATTTCTAGTACTGAGTCAGATTCAGATACATCAACATCAAGTGATGTTAGTGGATCTGAATCTGAAGGAGATATTCATCAGTTGATTGATGAATATAGAGTAGTGTTGCAAGCTTTAAAGAAAAGCAAATCCTTGGCCAAGAGTGAGGCTAAGGAGATTGCCAGTCTTAAAGTTACTGCAACAGATTTTGACAAGTTGCTTGATCAAAAACTAAATGAAATAGCCAGACTGAAGCACATTACTATTATTCAGATGGGGACTATAACATTTAAAAATGATCAAATCAGAAATCTGGAGATTAGTCTTCAGAAAGAGAGAGATATAGTAGCAAGGTTTTATAAACCAAAGTCTGTTCTACCTTTGATAGATGAGTTCATTTCTCAAAAAGGGTAAAACTGGATTGGGGTTTACTAAACCCGCCAGGACTGTACAGTCCAAGTTTAAGGGCAAAGCCCCAGCACTCAACAAGAAACCTGTTGTAGATAAAACAGCCAGGGTTGTACCTAAACAAATATACAATAGATTTGAGTGCTGGTGTTGTGGCAAGGTAGGCCACTTTGCCATAGACTGTTGGCACAATTCAAGTGCCAAGGTGAGTAGCAATCTGCCTGCTAGAAAAGCTACAGGTAGTTTTGTTAAGATTCAGACTAACTTGCACCAAGGACCCAAGAAGTTTTTGGGTTCTAAGGTTAAGTAATCTGTTTTGCATGTGAGTCCAAGTGGCCATGCCCCAATATGGTACTTGGACAGTGGATGTTCCAGGCACATGACTGGAACTAGGGGATTGCTGAAGGACTATACACCAATCAAGGATGGTCCTAAAGTCACCTTTGGTGATTCTGAAAAAGGAATCATCAAAGGATTTGGTAACATTTCTAGCAACCTTATCACAATTACTCAAGTGGCTTATGTTAAAGGTTTGAAACACAACCTTATTAGTATAAGTCAGCTGAGTGATGTAGGATATGACATCTCATTTGTCAAGAATGGTTATCATATCAAGAGGTCAAGTGATCAAAAGATCATTTTAACAGGTTATAGGAAGAGAAATGTCTATTGTCTAGACATTATGTGTGAGAACATAGTTTCTCCTATTTGTCTTGTAGTTGATGAGAAAGTCTCACATTGTGTTAAATGGCACAAGAGGCTGGCTCATCTTAACTATAAGATAATTGGTCAACTCTTTAGCAAAGAGTTAGTGAGGAATGGTCCTCAAGTTAAGTGTAAAAAGGTTGGGATATGCTCATCTTGTCAAAAGGGCAAGCAGACCAAATCCACCTTTAATAGCATTGAGAACAAAGATGCTGTGAGGTGCCTATACCTCTTGCATATGGATCTTTTTGGTCCTATGTCAGTTCACAGCCTAGGTAGGAAGGTCTACACATTTGTGGTTGTAGATGACTACTCAAGGTTTTCCTAGGTGTTCTTCCTTAGACAGAAATCTGAAACTCCTAGTATCTTTTATAGTTTTGTCAAACAAATTCAGAATGAGTTAGACAGTACAGTGGTCAAAATAAGAAGTGACCATGGTACTGAATTCCAGTCTGACAGTATGACAAAGCTATGTGAAGAGTTTGGGATATTTCAGGAATTTTCTTTACCAAGAACACCTCAGCAAAATGGTATTGTTGAAAGGAAAAATAGAACTTTGATTGAGGCTGGTAGAACCCTATTAAGTGACACATCTCTCCCTGAATATTTCTGGGCTGAGGCAGTAAACACTGCATGTCATGTAGTTAATAGGGCTACTATCACCAAGAGCCACAATAAGACCCCCTATGAGATTGTGAAAGACAGAAAACCAAATCTATCCTATATCAGGATCTTTGGTTGTAAATATTATATACTTAACAATGGTAAGTCTTACTTAACCAAATTTGCTGCCAAATCCCAAGAAGGGATCTTTGTTGGGTACAACAATAACAGTAAGACTTATAGGGTCTACAACTTGACTACTCAAGTTGTAGAAGAGTCTGTTCATGTAGTGTTTGATGAAGCCAGACTCATTAACAATGAATTGTCTAGAAGTATTTGCAGCTCCACAGGTGTGACTGAGAAGATGGACAAGCTTACTATTGAAGAAGATTCTACAGCAAGTCAGCAAGTGGATGATAGTGGCTGTTATCCAGGGGGAGTACTAGATACACCTGATGCAGAAGAAGACCAAGGGGTGCAACAAGTTGAAGAGAATGAAGGTGTACAACCTGAAGACAGGCTGCCTCCAGCAAATAGACATCTAAAAGATCATCCAGCCAATCAAATTATTGGTGATCTCAGACAAGGGGTACAAACAAGGAGCAGAAATCTAAGTTCAGTACTATACTCCAACTTTCTATCCCAGGTAGAGCCAAAGAAATTTGAAGAAGCCATCCTAGACCCTCATTGGATTGAGACTATGCAAGAGGAGCTGAAGCAGTTCAAAAGATGCAATGTCTGGGAGCTAGTTGCTAAACCCAAGGGCCACAACATTATAGGAACTAAGTGGATCTTTATGAACAAGATGGATGAACATGGAGTTATTGTGAAGAACAAAGCTAGACTAGTTGCTAAAGGATATAGGCAGGAAGAAGGTATTGATTTTGATCAAACCTTTGCTCCAGTAGCCAGACTGGAAGCAATAAGGATGTTCCTTGCCTATGCAATATTCCAAGGGTTCAAGGTATACCAAATGGATGTTAAGTCAGCTTTTCTGAATGGAAATCTGAAGGAAGAAGTCTATGTGGAACAGCCATCAGGTTTTGTTGATTCTACTAAATCTAATTATGTTTATAGACTTAGGAAGGCTTTGTATGGGTTAAAATAAGCCCCTAGGGCTTGGTATGAAACCCTGTCTAGTTTCCTCATTGAGAATAAATTCACAAGGGGGAAAATAGACAAGACTCTATTCCTTAGGAAATCCAGAGGCAAGATAATCTTAGTCCAAATATATGTAGATGACATCATATTTGGGTCTACAGAAAGTAGTCTTTGCAGAAAGTTTGCAAAACTAATGCAAGGACAATTTGAAATGAGCAGTATGGGGGAACTTAAGTTCTTCTTGGGTCTCTAAGTTAGACAGACTGAGGATGGTTTATCCATATGCCAGTCTAAGTTCACCCTAGAATTAATAAGGAAGTATGGTATGGAATCATCCACTACCGTGAAAACTCCTATGAGGTCAAGCATGTCTCTATGTAAAGATGATGCAGAGAAACATGTAGATGAAACTTTGTATAGAGGGATAGTTGGCTCCCTATTGTATTTGATTGCAAGTAGACTAGATATCATGTATGCTACATGTGTCTGTGCTAGGCACCAAGCTTGCCCTAAAGAATCTCATTTGACAGCAGTCAAAAGAATTTTGAGATATCTTAAGGGCACTCCTTATCTAGGCCTTTGGTACCCTAGGAATGGAGACTTTGAACTGACAGGTTATTCAGATGCAGATTTTGCAGGCTGCAAGGAAGATAGGAAAAGTACAACAGGTACCTGTCAATTCCTAGGTGGAAGGCTGATATCATGGAGTAGCAAGAAACAAATAAGTGTGACTATCTACACAGCAGAGTCAGAGTATGTTGCTACAGGAAGTTGCTGTGCACAACTACTATGGATACAACACCAGCTAGAAAATTATGGTATTAAAGTAAGTAGAACACCTCTATTTTGTGATTCTACTAGTGCTATTTCTATTGCAAACAATCCTGTCTCGCATAGTAGGACTAAGCATATAAGAAAAAAATACCATTTTCTTAGAGAACATGTGGAAAAAGAAGATATTTCACTAGAGTATATTAATACAGATAATCAGCTAGCTGACATGTATACTAAGCCCTTAGATGAAACCAAATTCAATAAATTTAAAATTGAATTAGGGATGATAAACTTAGAATAAGTTTTCAAAATTGGCTAAGTAAAATGGTGTCGACACACAGAGTTGTCTGTGTCGACACATAGAAGTGGTGTCGACATTTCAGAGAAATGGTGTCGACACATATAGAAAGTCTGTGTCGACACTTCAGAGATTTAGTGTCGACACATGTAGTGTAGCTGTCAACACATCCAGAGTGGTGTCGACACTTAGAATTTACACAGAATTAGTCTAGTAAAGTCTCGACTAAGTGTCGAGCTGAGTGGTGTCGACACATATATAAGTGTCGACACATATATTCTGTCGACTATACTTGTGTCGACACATTGTTGTCGAGACATTCGCAGTAAGTGTCGACACTTTTCAACAGTGTCGACACAATTTAAGTATTTTGACGCGCCCTTTCATATTCGATTTTAGAAAGGTATAACTAGGTTTTCGCCATTGTCTGTCGACACGCTCACCAAAGTTTTGAGACCAAACTTGTGTGTCGACATCTCTCTTCTCTAAATTCAAATTTCTTCAAACCCTAATGGTGCCCAAGCTAGAAGAGAATGTGAATGAAGGATATGAACTCGTGCGACACACATTTGATGACGCGGAACCCGAGATCAAAGGCGTGATAACCCTAATAGAAGAGACTGGGTTAGAATTTCTTGTATCAGAACCGATCAAGATATGGAAGAAGGAAGTCCTCCAATTTCTGAATGGAGCAACTCTAGATGAATCAGGACTCAAGATTAAGTCCAGAGTTCATGGGGCAAAGGTGAAGGTCTCTCCTAAGACTCTCAGAAAAGTTCTTCAACTACCAAGGACAAAGGAAGAAGAAGATGTTTTTGCTTCTAAGACTAGAGAAGCATTGACATGGTGTGGTTTGGACTCAAATCTGAAGATAGGATCTGTGTTCAATAGAAAAATCATGAATATGCAAGGCAAGTTTTTATCTGAGATTGTTGGCAATGTCATACTGAGCAAGTCTGGTGGACATGATAGGATATCTGCTCATATGTTCAATCTTATGACAAGGATCATATTCAAACTGAGTACTGATTGGTCTACAGTATTGTTTGATAAGATTAAAGAAAGCCTAAAGAAACCCAATATGGGTAGAATTCTAAGTCTTTACCTATCAGGGAGCATACCAGAAGTGATGAACCAAGCTGCTAGTTCAAAAATGAACCACATGAGGAGAATGGATTTAAGAATCTTCTCTAGGTGGGATAGAGTATTGATCAAGGAGCTGCCAACTCCAGAAAAGGACTCATCTCAGAAGAAAAAAGAAGAAGAAAACCCCCGTGGCTCAAGAATCCTCAAGCAGCTCTGAAGAGCAAGTAGTATTTAGTTCTGATGATGAACAAGGAAGGAATGCTAGACAGTCTCCAGCTAGACAAGAAGATGCAGAAAGGTAGGGGGAGCTACCACAAGCTAGCCCAATTCACCTGCATCCACTCCAGAGGGAGCCTCTACTGGTGGATGATCCAACTCCCTTAGAGAATGAAAGGGCTACCCACACAATACTTGAGGTAATAACTAAAATTAATAAATTAAATTTTCCTATTGAGGATGATGTTTTGTCTGATTCATTACCTAATGTTAATCAGCAAACACAGACACATAGCCAACCCCAAGATGTGGTCATGGAGGACATATCTGTAGCTGATAAAGAGGTATCAGCTGCTCCTGAGATCAGGGATTCACCAAGTCAACCTAAACAAGAGTTTACATTGGAAGAGCTGTTCCCAAACTTATTACAGACTGACTTTGAAGTGGAAAAAGCAGCTGTTGAGGTGGAGCAGGTAGATCTTCAGGGGGAGCAGGTTAGGTCTCAAGAGGAGACAACAAATAAAGAACCTGAAGTGCCAAAGGATGCTGAGCAGGTTCCTAGGACTGACAAGGATTTATCTTCTAGCCCTAAGGACAGGGTTGATATAGCTAGCACATGTGCTTCAGAAGATGAAGATGCTGTTAGAGCCAAGAAGAGAAAGTTCCAGGTCTTCAAAAGAAGTAGCTAGACTTACAAAAAGGCTTTACAAATAATTGCACCACAGCCTGCACCATCTACTGACTACAGTTCACTGATGGTGCCATTGCAGATAAAGCTGGATGAGCACAGACAAGCTATAGAAAAGTATATAGATGAAGGGCATAAGTCACTGCAATTTGATCTGGCCCAAGACATCAAGTCAATCAGATTTGAAATGAATCTGAACAAGAAAGAAATGACTGACTGCTTCCATAAGGAAGGAAATGCAGTAGTCTATCTGGCCACTCATTAGAAGAAGATCAAAACACAAGTGGATGATATTGCACTAAAACAAGGCTATGTCCTGGAGAATCAGCTGAGAATGAATGATAATTTAACAGCTTCTCATAATGCAATAGTAACTGAAATGAAGAATATAGCTTCTGCCCATACTGCAGCCATGACTACATCCAAGGCAGAATTTGATAAAGCATTACAAGAAGGTATCACTGCTGTTACTTCTGCACTCCAGGATTCACAAAAGCTAATAACTGAAAAGCTCCAAAGGTTGAAACCTTTCTACAAAGATGGAGTCAACTATCTGAATGCACAGATAAGGTTTCAGAAAGATGATCTTAGGGATCACATTGAAAGAGAAGTCATAAAGGGGGAGAGGGTATTAATCAAGGCAGGCTCTGATCATGCAAAATGGATTTCAAATTCCATCAGAGCCACCCTTGGATATCCACCCTTATGTGATGATGACAATGTTACAGAGTCTGGTATTAATCCTGCATATCTTGGAGGAGAGCAAGCTGAAGTAGCTCAAGTAACATACCCTCCACCAGACTTTGACATGATACATCAAGAGATTCAGACTATGTACAGTCCTCCTGAGGGAAATCAGAATATCATCATAGAGAAAGTAGTACAGCCAGTGCCAGAGGCAGTTCTAAAAAAACAAGAAGCACAATTATCTAAGAAAAGGTATAGAGAGCAAGCTGAACTTAGGCCTGATTTTGAATAATGGAGCCCCACCTCCAGGAATATCATTTTGACTGCTTGGAAGGCTGCTAAAGATAATATCCTGGATAGAGGCAAGTGGTACTCTGAACAAGAGTGGAGAAAACATGAGAACAGGCAAGATGCTATTGTTCAATATAGAAGAAAAGCTAAATTGGGAAAGCTACCTCCTACTGCCCAGGAGCCTAGCAAGTATTTTCCCAAGCCTTATCATTATTTTGAAAGGCAAAAGATAAAGGCTGAAGAATTGAAAAAGAAAGATCTTAAGGGAAAGAAGCCTGCTGCTGCTGATGATACCGAAGCTCAAGTTCATGCAAAGATACAATCAGGAAAGGGCATTGTGATCAAGGAGCCTGAGCTGCCTTAGGATAGAATTTTTTTTAAGTTTACTATGTGTAATCAGTTGCATTCAACATTATATAAACTTTTGAATAATAAAAATGTTGAAGTTGTTAGAACAATGTGATATGTGTTAAATCTATTACATTACTGTTCTGAGATATTTGTGTATACATGTTTTGTTTATACATGTTTATGTACTTACCCTGTCATGTATTACTATTTTACATCATACTGCGAATTTGTTATGTATGGTGTATATCATTGACTAAGGGTTATGACTTCTCCAAATAGGGGGAGATTGTTGGGTACATTGGAATAAATGTACCTGATTTGAAGAAGCCTCACCCCACTCAATGATATACATCAAGATGTATTTGATGTGCTTTGAGTTTAGTTGTGCAGGTTAAGTAATTATAGGGAAAGCATGAAAAGTTTCTAAGTCCATGTGTCGACACCCAGAAGAAAAGTGTCGACACTTAAGAAGGCTTGTGTCGACACCTAGAGAAGCAGTGTCGACACTTGGAGTAATTGTGTCGACACCAGGAATGCAGAGTCGACACCAGAAGTAAAGTGTCGACACATACAGGCTGTGTCGACACACAATGAAGAAATATCTAGAGAAGCTGTGTCGACACTTAAAAGCAGTGTCGACACCCAGAGGAACTTTGTCGACATCAAACGTGTCGACACTAGGAGGCTGTGTCGACACTCAGCAAAACCTCAACAAAGTTCAAGTACAAGTGTCGACACTAGGAGGCTGTGTCGACACTCAGCCAAAGTCTCAACACATAAAGAATGTGTCGACACAAAAGAGATGTGTCGACACTCAGCAAAAGTATCTACACAGAAGGCATGTGTCGACACCAAGGAGATGTGTCGACACTTAGCAAGTATCAAGACAAGAAGATGTGTCGACACAAAGGAGTTGTGTCGACACTTACAAGAAATCAACTAAGTATCAAAGAAGAAGGACTTGTGTCGACACACAGGATCAGTGTCGACACATTCTGAAGAAGCAGTGTCGAGAAGTAATTTCTACAACACAAGGAGTTATGTCGACACCATGAAGGCTAGTGTCGACACTTAGTCTACTTGTGTCGACACTTGGCCTATTTGTGTCGACACTTAAAGACTATCTGTCTCGACACTTTCAGACAGTGCCAGAGTTTTCAAGAAGTGACTGGATGACTTGACAGCTGCCATTTCAACCGGTCAACTGCTACTGTCAGAGCTGTCAGAAGTTTGTTAGAAACCGGATCAGCCGGTCACCATGAAGAAAGCCTATATAAAGGCTTATTGCTTCAACAGAACATGGATGAGTAGATAGACGATTTTGCATCAATCAGTTGAAGTGATCAGAAGATCTAAGAAGTTGGAAAGAGAGAGCTCCTTCTAAGAAGACAGCTATTGAACCAGGCTGTGAAGAAAGTTTCAGATTGAGATCTGATTCTTAAGTCAGCAGTGATTGAAGATCATCTGCATAGAGTTTCAACCCTACTGTGTTCTAATTCAAGAAGCTTTGAAGAAAGCCAAGGGTGGTTGATCTCAGCTAAGTTCTATCAAGAACTCTTCAAGAAACCAGACAACTCTTCTCTCTCAATCAGAGTTGTGGTTATATTCTTTGTAATTTCAAATTTCTTGTAGGATCCTAAGGGATCTGAGTTGTAAGCCTATATTATAAAGGCTGAGTGGTAGGGCCTGTGTGCATGAGTGTAGGAGATTCATTTCTCTGAGTGTAGGCCTTGTTGAGGGCTGAGTGTAGGCCTTGTTGAAGGCTGAGTGTAGGTCTTGGTGAAGACTGAGTGGTAGGGCTTTTGTGCCTGAGTTGTAAGAGTGGGATCACTCTGAGCTGTAGGAACCTATTTGGGGTTCTGAGTGTAAGATCTGAGGATCTGAGGAATAGTGGAGAAGTTGGGCCGAATATAGTACACTACTAGATAGGCGAAGGAGGAAAGCAGATGTACCCAGATCTTGGGGAACCACTATAAAATCTGTGTGTTCTCTGTGTGTGCTTTATTATGTGATTGCTGTGCTGTATTACTATGAAGAATTGCTTATAATTCCGTGCTTCTGCCTTTAAAGTTTTAAAAAATTAAGTGCACCTATTCACCCCCCTCTAGATGTTTAGGCACTAGTTCTTTCAGAAGGAACAGAACACTCATAGAGGCCTGCAGGACCATGTTGAGTGATGCTTCACTACCGGAGTACTTCTGGGCTGAGGCCGTCAACACTGCATGCCACGTGCAAAATCGAGTACTCATAAACAAAGACTACAATAAGATACCTTACGAACTTCTGAAAGGCAGGAAACCAACAGTCTCATACTTTAAAATCTTTGGCTGTATGGTGTAGGGATGTTTGTGAGATGGACGTGCTTACGCTAACGGCGGGTTACCCATCACAGAACATAGAACAAATAAGAGAGTGCTCCGACCAAAAGCGAACGAAAAGGGGTCGGTTGGCTCTCAAAAATACGGGACTCGATACAACGTCCTTAGGACCTACTCTCCAACAAGCACACAACTCGCGCCTAGCCGGACTCGATACCACGACCTTAGGACCTACCTCTCCAACAAGCACACGTCTCACCGCACCTACACAAGCATCTATTCTTTTCACAATAAGCCGTCAATCGCAGCAAAAATATATTTAGGAGCGGCGGTAAACGATAAGGAGGGATCAAGAACAAGTTGAGATTAACTCCCTTGTTAGCACCAAAGCGTGCCCCATCTTGGAGAACAAGTCAAGGCTAGGCCTATCTTGTACTCCAGCGGATCTTCCAATCCGAAAAACAAGAGGGTCAATAACAACGTTCGATTCAGATTTGCAAGCAAAAAATACTTTAAAATCGCGGAAAAGACGGTTGAATAACCTCCACAAAAATCTCACAGCAAGAAGCACAAAGATAGGGAAGAGATTACCCAACCAAGAAGAAGATCACACAATATTTGTGGGAGAATCACTCTCTCCACGGTTCCACCGGTTTCACACCGAAGGGGCTGCTTCCTTCTTCCACGGAGTCGCACCGAGAGAAGCCACGCCGGAGTCGCTCCGAACGGGGATGGAGGAGGCAAGGCTAGGCTTCACACCCAAAGGGGAGGGGGGGGCGGCTAGTGGATTCTCTCCATGGCCGAAATTCTCTAGGGGGAGTTTAGGTTTTTTTCTTCCAATGCATAACTCATCATAATATCCTCCTTTAAATAGGAGTTACAAAAGAGATCCAACCATCCATGATGGAGATGAAATCTCATCCATCCGGGCGGTTACATACACACCAAGGGTTTAATAGCACACCAACATAAAAATAAAAATAATACAAGCCAAATGTTTTAAGCAATTAAAATAAACTAAGTAAAAGTATTAAGCAAGCTTTGCCCGCCGCGGACGGAGGTTGTATCGCAGCTTTCCGTTAGCGTCCGTGGCGTTGTCATGACGCCGCAAATCTTTAACTTGTTGCGCCGCAGCAACCGGGTCATCATCAGGAAGTGTTGGAGGGGCCGCAGCAACCGGTCATCATCAGGAAGTGTTGGAGGGGCCGCGCCATCAATCCTCCCCCACTCAAAATCGCGCATCTCCGATGCGTGGGCTGATAGAAAGCGGCGGAGAAGCTCGACATCCAAACGTTGAAGCTCTGTCGCGAGTACCCATGAGTCGTCCGACGGTGGGCGGTCACGCCAACGGATGAGGAAGCGGTAGGTAGCACCGTCAGGAGTAGTAAGTGGCTCAGCAGCGAGTATCATATATGGATGGAGAAACGTCTTGGGAAACCTGGGAAACATGTCAGCAGTAGGAATAAAAGAAGGCAACGTACCATCCGATGTTATACCTGCGGGGACCGGAGGAGAGAGATCATCCAAACTACCACTCCCCAACCCATTAGAAATTTCAGTGGAGGGAGAAGACGACAAAGAAACCAACTCTTGTGGAGGCGCAACAAACAACGTCAAATCCGAGACATTAAAAATAGGGGAGATACCCCATTCAGCAGGCAAATCCAATACGAAAGCGTTGTCACCTAGCTTCTTTATAATCCGAAAAGGACCGGCGCGTTTTGGAGCTAACTTTTTAACGGTGCCAGTTGGCATTCGTTCGGGAACTAACCGTACTAAAACCAGATCGCCGACCTTAAAGTGTGACACCTTCCTATGTAGATTAGCGTGCTCTTGATAAGACTCATATTGAGCAGTCAAGGTAGCTCGTATACGTGCATGTAAGTCGTGAATATGTTGGGCGAAGGATTGTGCAAACTGACTTGTTTTGTATGTGGGAGGTAAGGGGACCAAGTCAAGTGGCACAGGGGCCTTATACCCGTGAACAATTTCATTCGGAGACATACCCGTGGACCGATTTTTAGAATTATTGTAAGCCAGTTGTGCATGTGGAAGCAGTAAATCCCAAGTGCCTTTATGGTCGCTCACGAGACATCGAAGAAGATTTCCTAGGCTCCGATTGACTACTTCCGTCTGGCCATCAGTTTGTGGGTGATAAGCCGCGGAGAATAATAATTTTGTGCCCATAAGAACCCACAAGGTTTTCCAAAAGTAGCTAGTGAACTTGACGTCCCTATCTGAGACAATAGTCTTCGGAACGCCACAGTGACTAACGACGTCTTTAAAATACAGTTTCGCAATGTGAGAGGCGTCATTGGTCTTACTACAGGGGAGGAAGTACGCCATCTTGGAGAACCTATCCACAACAACGAGTATAGAATCATGACGTCGCAGGGTGGGGGGAAGGCCTAATACAAAGTCCATGCTCACGTCTTCCCACGGGACAGACGGAATAGGTAGCGGAGTGTATAAACCTACATTGGACTTAGTACCTTTAGAAACTTGGCACGTACGGCAACTGCTCACAACTTTTCCAACCATCGCCTTTAGTTTAGGCCAAAAGAATTTCTCCTCTACGAGCGTTATCGTTTTGTCTCTGCCAAAGTGGCCACTCAAGCCACCACTATGTAACTCCCAAATGATGTGGAGTCGCAAAGAGGAGTGGGGGATACACAATTTTCCGTGTTTGAATAAGTATCCGTCTCTAAGTGAATAGGCCGTGATGGTCGCGGGAGAGCTATCCTGGGCAGATAAGTATGGCTCCTGAAAATCAGGGCATGTGGCGTATTCATCCTTTATGCGCTCGAACCCTACCACGTGGACTTGCATGGAGGAAAGTAAGAGGGTGAGGCGACTGAGTGCATCGGCAACTCGATTGTCGGTCCCCTTAAGGTGCTTGAGAGTAAATGTGTATTCTTGCAAGAAGGATACCCATTTAGCGTGGCGCGGGCTGATTTTGTGCTGACCATTGATGAATCGCAATGCTTCATGATCAGAGAGGATCACGAACTCCTTATGAAGGAGGTAGTGCCTCCAATGATGCAAACATCTAATGACCGCATAAAACTCCCTATCGTAATTGGAATAGTTTAATTTAGCACCCGCTAACTTCTCACTAAAATAACTAACCGGGTGACCCTCTTGACTCAAGACACCTCCAATCCCTACGCCAGATGCATCACAAGTAAGCTCGAAGACCTTGGTGAAGTCTGGGAGACGTAACACCGGTGCTTCGGTCATAAGCTCCTTAATACGATGGAATGCAAACGTGGCGGATTTGGACCATGTGAATTCTCCTTTCTTCATGCACTCCATAATGGGTGCCATAATGCTACTAAAATCACGTATGAAACGACGATAAAAGGTAGCTAACCCGTGGAAACTACGCACCTCACGAAGGCTAGTGGGCTCGGGCCAGTCTCTAATCACCTGAACCTTTCCTGGGTCAACACGAATTCCTTCAGAGCCAACTATATAACCTAAGAATTCAACCTCCGAAACATAAAACGTGCATTTCTTTAGATTTAGATATAAGGTTTCAGTCCTTAAGGTGGAGAGGACTACTTTGATGTGAGAGAGGTGTACGGCGGGGGAGGTACTAAACACTAGGATGTCATCAAAATACACTACAACAAACTTCCCCATATATGGCCTAAAGATGTGCGTCATCATCCGGGAGAAGGTGCTGGGGGCATTGGATAGCCCAAAGGGCATCACAAGCCATTCATACAACCCGTCCTTAGACTTGAACGCCGTCTTCCACTCATCCCCCTCTCGAATCCTGATTTGGTGGTAACCACTCCGTAAGTCCAGTTTTGAGAAGATAGTGGCACCCGATAGGACATCCAAGAGATCATCTAGTCGCGGAATTGGAAACCTATATTTTATAGTAATTTTGTTGAGAGCTCGGCTATCAACACACATGCGCCAGGTGCCATCCTTCTTAGGGGCAAGAAGAGCGGGGACAGCACATGGGCTCATAATCGTCCTAATAAATCCCTTATTTAACAACTCCTCTATCTGGGTTTGTAACTCTATGTGGGCAGTTGGATTAAGCCTATAGTGTGGTTGGTTGGGTAAGGACGATCCGGGGATAAGGTCTATTGCGTGTTGTATATCTCTAAGTGGTGGTAACGACGAAGGCAACTCCTCCGGGTATACATCCCTAAACTCATCCAACAATACCCGTAGCTCTCGGGGTAAATCTTCCAACACGCCACCGTCAATTTTTTCACTCAGAAGTACAAGAGCGTACATTATTCCCCCAATGAAGGGATCCTTCACAAATTCCTTCCTACCAACTAAACTCAAGGCTTTCCTCTCAACTGGGATGGTGGTATCCTTAGCCAACACTACCGGCTCTTTTGGCACAGTCGGTCTCAAGGTGACGATCTTGCCATTGAATTTAAACTCATAAGTGTTGGCACGACCATAGTGCGTCACATCACGGTCGTATAGCCAAGGGCGGCCTAATAACACATGACAAACGTCCATTGGTAGGACGTCGCACCAAACCTCATCTGTGTAGGATTTGAAAGACAGGGGGACTAGGCATCGTTGGGTAATCTTAATAGTAACCTTACTAATCCAAGCGACCTGGTAGGGGGTCGGGTGCGGCTCGACAGTCAAGGACATACGCTTAACGGCATTCTCAGAAACGGCGTTTACACAACTACCACCATCAATAACTAATTTGCAAAGTTTTTCTCCACTCTTAAAGATCAGGGAAAAGATGCTCGTCCTCTTCCAGTCGTCTACAGGACGAGGAGTGGTCAAAATGCAACGCATCACCATAAGGCGGTGATCGTCCTCCAAGTCACTAGGGACTCCGTCAGGGTCGCTCTCCTCTTCGACCTCATAGACATAATCGTCAGGGTCGGTAGTGGACTCAAGTAAGGCTATGGCCTTCGTCTTGGTGGGGCATTCATAGGCATAGTGGCCTTGAACACCGCATGAGTAACAAGTCGTGTTAGCCTTGCTAACCTTTCCAACGGGGATACGCTCACTAGCGGGGTTCTTGGTATTTCTCGCGGTAATCACAACGGATTTCGACTCGGAGGATCTAAATTTTCCTTTATCAGGAAAAGTGGAAGAAGATGCCCCAGCGGTGGACTTATTCTTCGCATTAGAATAACGGGAGTGAGCTTTAGATGCTAGGTTCTTTTCAATGTCCAAGGCGGCATTGAAAGTCGTATTCAAGTCAGTGTGACCATAACGCAAGAGTTTCCGCTGAATGTCGGGGTGAAGTCCCTTTCGAAATCTAGATAAAGTTACTTCGGGGATCTCTCGAAGGTCACATCGTACCATACGGTCCTTAAGTTCTCCCATATATTCAGCAACAGACATTGAGCCTTGCCGAAGGGTGGCAAGCTCATCGAACATTTGCGTCCGATGGTACGCGGGAACGTACTGATCGGTTAGCAGGTTCTTCATAACAGCCCATCCAATGAGTGGGACCCCGTGCCCAGCTCCTAACCTACGTTCTTCATTCAGCCAATAGGTTTTGGCACGTCCCATTAATTTCATCCTGACAACTTGAACCTTTTGGGGGTCCGTGAGGTTGTGCCATTCGAAATAGCACTCCATGTCTATAGCCCAATGGAGGAAGATCTGGGGATCTCCCATGCCATCATAGGTGGGGGCATTTATCTTGATAGCCCTCGTGATATCAAAGCCTCGCTCGGGGCGGGGTTCTCGAGGGGGCATACGGTGAGAGTTTCCCTCAGAATCCGAATCAAAGTTCGGTTGGTGCCGGTTGGGCTGCCCAGCATTAACGGGAGGTGGGGGTGGCCTTGCTTGATTTTGTAGGATCTGGGCTAAGGCGTTCCTAAGCTCTGTCATTTCGGCACGAAGACCTGCTATAGCCTCGGTGTTGGGATCACCATGCTCGTTCGCAGCCATCCTAGACGTAGATGGGGTTGCGTACTCCGTTCCTAGCCTAGTGCGCATTCAGGTTTGGGAGGCCCCGGGCAAGATGAATTTTCCTAGGACTGAAGCTATATTGAAAATAAGATATTTTTATATACTCCCGATGAGAATAACACGTAGATCGTTAAAAAAATTTTTCTTTGAAATTTTGCTGAAAAATAAAGATTTCAGCCCGCTATTTGCAGACCGCAGAAAATATTTTTTTTTGAGTTCTAACGATCGGATCTCTAACAAGGAACGCAGAGAGGATGTTTGCAACGTGAAAGTTGAAACAACCTCGCTTTGATACCAAATTGGTGTAGGGATGTTTGTGAGATGGACGTGCTTACGCTAACGGCGGGTTACCCATCACAGAACATAGAACAAATAAGAGAGTGCTCCGGCCAAAAGCGAACGAAAAGGGGTCGGTTGGCTCTCAAAAATACGGGACTCGATACAACGTCCTTAGGACCTAATCTCCAACAAGCACACAACTCGCGCCTAGCCGGACTCGATACCACGACCTTAGGACCTACCTCTCCAACAAGCACACGTCTCACCGCACCTACACAAGCATCTATTCTTTTCACAATAAGCCGTCAATCGCAGCAAAAATATATTTAGGAGCGGCGGTAAACGATAAGGAGGGATCAAGAACAAGTTGAGATTAACTCCCTTGTTAGCACCAAAGCGTGCCCCATCTTGGAGAACAAGTCAAGGCTAGGCCTATCTTGTACTCCAGCGGATCTTCCAATCCGAAAAACAAGAGGGTCAATAACAACGTTCGATTCAGATTTGCAAGCGAAAAATACTTTAAAATCGCGGAAAAGACGGTTGAATAACCTCCACAAAAATCTCACAGCAAGAAGCACAAAGATAGGGAAGAGATTACCCAACCAAGAAGAAGATCACACAATATTTGTTGGAGAATCACTCTCTCCACGGTTCCACCGGTTTCACACCGAAGGGGCTGCTTCCTTCTTCCACGGAGTCGCACCGAGAGAAGCCACGCCGGAGTCGCTCCGAACGGGGATGGAGGAGGCAAGGCTAGGCTTCACACCCAAAGGGGAGGGGGGGCGGCTAGTGGATTCTCTCCATGGCCGAAATTCTCTAGGGGGAGTTTAGGTTTTTTTCTTCCAATGCATAACTCATCATAATATCCTCCTTTAAATAGGAGTTACAAAAGAGATCCAACCATCCATGATGGAGATGAAATCTCATCCATCCGGGCGGTTACATACACACCAAGGGTTTAATAGCACACCAACATAAAAATAAAAATAATACAAGCCAAATGTTTTAAGCAATTAAAATAAACTAAGTAAAAGTATTAAGCAAGCTTTGCGCGCCGCGGACGGAGGTTGTATCGCAGCTTTCCGTTAGCGTCCGTGGCGTTGTCATGACGCCGCAAATCTTTAACTTGTTGCGCCGCAGCAACCGGGTCATCATCAGTAAGTGTTGGAGGGGCCGCAGCAACCGGGTCATCATCAGGAAGTGTTGGAGGGGCCGCGCCATCACTGTAAATGCTTCGTACTTAACAATGGTAAGTATCATACCACCAAGTTCAGCGAAAAGAGCTTTGAAGATATTTTTGTAGGATATAGTAGCCATAGTAAGGTATATAGGATATTTAATAAAAAAACTCTGGTGGTGGAATAATCGATACATATTGTATTTGATGAGACGAGCTTGCTGCAAAGCAATCCGTCTAGTGTGCTCATTGAAGATGCAGGTGAAAAGCTGAAAGAAACTAGCTTGGATGATCCGTCCGAAGACAAAGGCGAGAAGTTCGTTAAGATCACCACTACAACTCCTATTGGAGAGGCTGATGATCAAAATGAAGAAATCATCCAGGATGAAGAAATCCCTCTAGTGATTGAAGACAATCCAGATGCAAGAACTCTAGAGCTCAGACATCTGAAGGATCACCCCATGGACCAGATCATAGGAGATCCCCGGGATGGTGTTAGAACTCGAAGAGGTACAACTAATGAGAATCTTCATTTGAGTTTTCTCTCATAAGTTGAACCGAAGAAATTTGAGGAAGCAAACTCAGACGCATCATGGATAATGACAATGGAAGAAGAGCTAAATCAGTTCAAGTGCTGCAATGTGTGGATGCTTGTTCCAAGACCCAAAGGAAAGAACATCATTGGAAAAAAAATGAGTTTACAGGAGCAAGATGGATGAAGATGGAACTATCATAAAGAACAAGGCCAGACTCATCGCTAAAGGCTATCATCAAGAAGAAGGAATCGACTTCGAACAGACATATGCTCCAGTGGCGAGGCTGGAGGCAATAAGGTTGTTCCTAGCATATGCTGCTTTCAAAGGCTTCACCGTCTATCAGATGGACGTGAAGTCGGCCTTCCTGAATGGTAACATAAAGGAGGAAGTGTATGTGGAACAACCTCCAGGTTTCGTTGATCCTAACTTTCCTGATC
Organism: Platanthera guangdongensis; assembly: GCA_039583875.1. Taxonomy (NCBI): domain Eukaryota; kingdom Viridiplantae; phylum Streptophyta; class Magnoliopsida; order Asparagales; family Orchidaceae; genus Platanthera; species Platanthera guangdongensis. The sequence goes on from CM077156.1 coordinate 115,496,566, forward strand.
ATGTCTTTTTTCTGCACAAGGACCTATTTGGTCTGAAACAAGCTCCTAGAGCTTGGTATGAAACGCTGTCTACCTTTCTACTTGAGAACAAGTTCACAAGGGGAAAGATAGACAAGACATTATTTCTTAGGGAAATAAAAGGCAAGATTTTGCTAGTGCAAATCTATGTCGACGACATTATTTTTGGCTCTATAGATGACAACCTCTGCAAAAAGTTCTCAAAACGTATGCAAGGAAAGTTTGAAATGAGTAGTATGAGCGAGCTGAAGTATTTCTTAGGGCTTCAGGTGAAACAATCTGAAGATGGAATTTTCATCTCACAGACCAAGTTCACCAAAGAGCTAATTAAGAAATTCGGAATGGAGAACGCAACGTCTATGAGGACTCCAATGGGCTCAACTATGTCTCTGGACAGGGATGAACAAGGGAAACCTTTTGATGAAACCAAATACAGAAGCATAATTGGATCCTTGCTCTACCTTACTGCCAGTAGGCCTGACATAATGTTCTCAACATGTGTCTGTGCTAGATTTCAGGTGAACTCTAAGGAATCTCATTACGCTGCTACAAAGCGGATCCCGAGATACCTTAAAGGCACACCAAATATTGACTTATGGTACCCAATAAGTAATGACAGCGAACTAATTGGGTTTTCAGATGTAGATTTTGCAGGTAGCAAAGACGACCAGAAAAGCACCTCAGGGACTTGCCAATTCTTCGGAAGAAGGTTAATCTCCTGGAGTAGCAAGAAGAAGAACTGTGTCGTAATCTCAACAACCGAGTCAGAGTATATCTCTGTAGGCAGTTGTTGCGCACAGTTGCTATGAATAAAGAATCAGTTCGAGTACTACAACCTGTAGTTCAAGGATATTCCTCTGTACTGTGACTCCTCCAGCGCAATTGCAATAGCCAACAGTCCAGTCTCCCACAGCCGGACAAAGCACATCGAGCTAAGGTATCACTTCATCCGTGAACATGTGGAGTATGGAGACATAAATCTCCAATATATGCCTACAGATAGGCAAGTTGCAGATATCTTCACAAAGCCGCTGGACGAGACCAAGTTCTCGTTCTTCAAAACTGAGCTTGGAATGCTCAACAAAGAGGACTAAAGAAGGCTGGATGACTAAGAAGCAAATAATTGCAAGGGGTTAGTCAAAATCTACTTTTTCTAAACTTTTTCAAAGTTCAACTCGAGAAGCATAAGACATACTCGAGTATGTGACTTCACCTACACGAGTCACGGCAGACCTACTCGAGTAACAACTGACATACTCGAGTACTCTTCTCTACTTACTCGAGTATAAGAGTGTGCCTACTCGAGTACTTTCTGCAGATCGACTCGAGTAACTTCTGACGATCTACTCGAGTAACCTCTTACCTACTCGAGTAGTCTATCTCTTTCTCGTGTACTGTTTCCCAGATTTTGAAATTTCTTTCGATTCGCCACCCAAGGCTAAATGCCTCCTCTTCCTTTAAATCAATTAGCTGTAATTTAAGAGTTATATATATGAAATTCCAAAAACCCAAACCTACACGACATTATTTCTTTCTCTCGAGTACCCTCTGCCGCTTTGCTTACTCTGCCGATTCGCCTACTCTCCTCCGCCGCTGTTGTAGATCCGCCTCTCTCCTCACCTCTTCTAGTCAACCGCAGCCATGACAGCTTCTTCCAAGATCGGCGTCGGATCAGAACTCGTCATCGCCGGTATTGCAGAGCTCTCAGATGACTTCCATAACCTCCTCATCCTTCTCAACACCGTCGGCCTCTCCTTCATTCTCCAGGAACCCTGTCGCGTTTTATTCCCAGAAGTTGCCGAATTTTTCTCCAATCTCAATGTTAGAAGGAATGGAAAAGTCCTAAAATCCAAAGTGAAGGGTTTGAAACTTAAGTTCACCAAGACCTCTGTCTCTCAGCTTCTCCGAATGCCGATTGTCGATGAAGACGATGATTTAGATGATGAAGACTCTGAACGAACATCCCTTTTCTGTGGCATTTCTCCTGAAGCTCAGTATATTAAAAGGTCAGACATGAACGCTGAAGGAAAATTTCTAGTTGACATTATTGGCAAAATTCTACTGTGCAAGACACACTCCATCAGAGACATTCCCTTATATTTCTTCGATATAATGTAAGCAATTGTCTGACGCAAGAAATATTTATTTGGTATGCTGATTCTGGATAAAATCAAGGACAGCTTGAAATCCCCCAACTACGCCAGAATTATCTCTCTGCTACTCCATGAAACAAATCCTGAGGTCTTCAACTTCTTCAAAGGGACCCCACTTCATCATATGAAGAAGGTCTCCATCTCTTCTATTCAGAGATGGGATCTCAAGCTAAAGAATTCTGCCCAAGCTGCAAAGGTTACAAAAGTTCCAGAAGTTCCAGCTGTAGAGGACAGGACTCCATCTCCCTCTCCTCATCATGTGGCCAGCTACTCTGGTGCACTAAGTGAGGGGGAGCCTGCTCCTTCTAGCCAAGTCAGGCCGCCCTCTCCTCAACAAGAAATTCCTTCCCTACCTCATACTTCACAGAGTCCAGCCACTCCTTCAGATCAAGTACCTCAAGACTCTCTTCTGTCCACAGCTGCTGCTATAGATGCTATGATTGCAGAGCTCTCTGAAGAAGTGCTCCCCCCTCCTCCTCTATCTCCTCTAGCTCCAACCTCTGAAGGTCACAAGGACTTTTCTCCAGCCCAGTCTCCTGCCCATTCTCCAGCCAAGACTCCAACACCATCTCCACATCCTCCAACAGACAAGCCAGACACCATTCTTATTTCTGATGAGCCTTCTCCTGAGCTAGCTGAGGCCCCTCTCAGAAATCTAGAATTCTCTCTTCCTCAGGATACAGAAGAAGTGGTTGATCACACTCCTACCACCAGATCTCACAGCTCTGTGATAATTGAAGAACTAGCTCCTTGGGTAAATCCTTATCTCCCTACTGCTGCTCCCTCTACTGCTGCTGTTACAGTCTCTTCCTCCTCAGATTTGCTGCAACACATTACAATTCTTCTTCAAGAACAAAGACATCATTTTGACACCTCTCTAAAGGTAGTAACTGACAAGGTAACTGCTCTTGAGTCTGAGATGAGCAGAGGCTTTGCTGAAATTCAGCATAACACTGACAGGCTCAAGTACTTATTTCAACTTGGTGGGAAAGCCATAGACCACACTATCACTAGTGTTTGCAATGTTATGGAACAAGGCGTCACACTTGCTAACAATCAGATAGAGCTAGACAAGAGAAATGAAGCAAACAAAATGAAGATCTGTGAATAAGTGGGTATTTTCAAAGATGATACTATAGCCCAGCTATCTGTTGAAATCAGAAAGGGGGAGGGTTTGATAAAAGAACTCAAAGAACAGGTAAAAAAATCTGCTGCTCAGAAGACAGATATATGGGAAGCTCATGTGAAGGCCATTCATGATGATGTGCTAGCCTAGATACAGAGTGTCAAGTTTCACACCTATGACACTGCTGTCTGGATGTACAATCAGATCTTGCCAGATCTTGCAGTTGACCCCAACATCATTCCTCATCACTTAAACCCACTAGCTACAGATGTTACTGCCCCAGCCGTTCCTTTGCAACCTTCTTTCTCTCCCAGGCCTGGAGACACAGTTGACCCTCCAGACTCCTATGCTCCAGAAGACCCTGCTGATATCTTCCTTCAAGCTCCCCCAGAGATCAGAATCTGCAAGAAGAAAAGGAAGTATGGTGAAGGTCCCTCTGTTAGCAGGACTGCTTCTACTAGAGCTCCTGACCATGCTGAAGCTTGGTCTCCAACTTCCAAGTCTCTAATTTTGGACACACTCAGGCTAGCTATGGATCACAATGAGAACAGGAGCATTCACTACAGTTCCCAGGAATGAGAGTTATATGAGGAATCAATGCTAAAAAGGAAGATCCATGACAGAGAGTTTGGGAGAAATAATCCTGCTGCTCCTCCAAGGCCTCCTAAATATTTCCCTAAGCCTTTCAGCTATCTAAGGAGACAGCAAGAAAAGATTGAAAAGCAGCAAACCCAAGCCTAAACCTAAAAGATGTTGAGAGATTGAAATGACAAGCTGTAGACTTGATGTTTTTGGAAATTTACATATATACAATTCTAAATTTCTGTCTAATTATCTTTTTCATTGTCTATTGCTTACCTGCTCATGTCTTTCTACTTAGTTTCTTTTATGTCTATAATTCACCTTAGTGTAAAGGGTTCTGACTTCAACAAATATGAGGAGATTGTTGGGTATTACATCCACATTAACCCAGATTTGATGAAGTCACCTTGAAACTAAGATGAATTAAGTTGTATTTGATGCTTGGTTTGAGTTATATGTTTGTAGGAATTTCACTGGAAAGTGTAGACCAATGTCAGTTCACAGTGGGTCACCAAACACAGGAACTGTGCAATGTAATCCCTCATTGCATATTCCAAAGTGTTGACTCATGTGTGGTATCTCTATTGGGATACACTTCATATTCAAGCTATTGGATCTTGGGAAAAGGATTGGAAGTTGATTGCATTAGAAGAAAGAGTTTTCCAACAACAAAAATTCTCTAAGTCTTTTACTCGAGTAGGTCCATAACTACTCGAGTAGATTGGGCATAATTTACTCGAGTAAAGAAACTTTGTACTCGAGTACTTAAGTGTATCTCTCGTGTAGCTAAGTCATGTACTCGAGTAGACGTAGTCATATACTCAAGTAGCATGTTTACAGACTCGAGTAGATCACTCATTATACCCGAGTATTAAAGGCCTCACTCATCAAAATTTTTCTAAGTCATGGACTCGAGTAAGTATACTCACATACTCGAGTAAGTATACTCACATACTCGAGTAGATAGAATCATACTCGAGTAGTTCATTATACCTACTCAAGTAGATCATGTTTCACTCGTATACCTTGAAATTTTCCTACTCCATAATTTTCCAAGTCTTTTACTCGAGTAGAACTTTCACCTACTCGAGTAGATCACTTCCTCTCGAGTAGTTTAGTTCAACTACTCGAGTAGCTGCTTGCTGACCTCTTCAGAATTTATTCTAAGTATCCCACTCGAGTAGTCCTTCATGTACTCGAGTAGTTTATGTAATATACTCGAGTAGTTTTTCTTGTACTCGAGTAGATCCTTTATGTACTCGAGTAAGTCAATATACATACTCGAGTAGTTCTTTCTGCTTACTCGAGTAGTTGATTTCTACCTACTCGAGTAGCCTATCTTTATATACCCAAGTATGTTCTCCTTCATGTACTCGAGTAGTTATTCTACTACTAGAGTAGCTCCTCTCTTACTCGTGTATATGGCTGAAATTTTCTGAAATTCGTCTAAGTTTTTTTTTCTGACGGGATTTTCAAATCACGCGACATGATTGGTTGACGTGTACATCATTATGACCGATTATGACCGTTATTCTCTCATATATAAAGTCTTATCAGAAAATGACAAACCCTAATTTTTCTCCAAACATTATTGTCATTTTATTTTGAGAAAGTTCTTCAGCCGTCTCCTTACTGTTTTCACGAAACGGAAGCCGCCGCCACCATCTTCTCCGGCCAGTCCTTCTAAGTTCAGAGGATTCATTCTGAAGAAAGATACAGATCGAGATCGACATCACTGTTCATCTTCTCTCTCTGATTCTGTAAAAGCAAGAAGATCCAGATCTGGGCCGAGATTCTCTTCACCGATTTCTGATAGTGCTGTAAAGTCCATAAGAAGAAGCTTTCTGGCCATTTCATCAGATCTGATTGGATTTACTGTTTGTATAATTTTCCAAAACTTTATTAATCTTGTAGGAGAAAGTTTCTCCGAGTGTAGGAGTTTTTCACTCCGAGTTTGTAGGAAGTGTTATCTTCCGAGGTGTAGATCCCGTTGTTTGGATCGAGTTTGTAGGAACTTTGTTCCGAGGGTAGGATCGATTTTTGATCCGAGATAGTGGAGTAGCCGAGTCTAGTTGATTGCTAGATTAGTGGGGAATGTGGATGTACCCAAGGGAGGGGAACCACTATAAATCTTGTGTCGTCTGTGATATTGGTAGATAGTTCTGTGCTGTGCTCTAATTATTTTTTTATTCCGCAAAAGACGCACAACTCACCTATTCACCCCCCTCTAGGTGATTTAGGTTTACAACCGTTTTCTTTCACTTCCAAGCTATCAAACAAACAAAGAAACCGAGGAAAATAACCCCTAAAGCTATGTATGTAAGACTTCAATGTTTTGATCTATTCAACTCTCAAATCAAGACCGAACTAAAGTTAGGCTCTTTCCTCAAGCTAACCCTAGAGAAGACAGTGAACCTTGCTACCACTGAATCAAGGTGGAGTCTCCACTCATTTGCTGAATAAGAGCACGCTTAGCTTCTTGGTATAAACTCTTCAGCTAGAAGGACAACATTCCTTATAAGTATAAGGAAAGGAGCAAGAAAAGAATATCCAATAACATCAGGTATAATCCTAAGTTATCTGATAAATTTTTGTGTTATTATTGCAGAAAAAATATACACATTTACACTAACTTCGACAAGAAACTAAAGGATCAACAAAGATCCAAAGGAAATAAAAACAGAAGAGGAGAAGGCCCAACGATGATTGCTCAAAGATGGAGTAAATCTTCATCTTCTAATGGAAGCTAGAACTTAGAATATGAAGATGAGTATGAAGTAAAGAACCCAATGACACATGAATTGGAAGAGTCAACTTCTGAAGAGGTATTCAACTTGAATTCTTTTGATTTATGTTCACCCTACTTCAAATTATTTATGATGATCTATGTAAAGAAAATTTACTATATGAAAGAGAAATAAGGTCCCTAAATGAACAAAATAATGAACTCAACTAGTGTAATAGTGCATTGCATGAAGTAACTTGAAGAGAAAGAGATATTAAAATTTGAGCTTACACAAGCTCATGGTGAGCTAAATAATTTTAATTGTAATAAACTCTAAGATCTTACTAAGAACTTTTAGGTAAGTTTCAACAAATAAGGAATTGGAGTTGACGCTACTACACTAACTAAGCATGAAATTGCATCTAATAAAAAGCATCCTCCAACATTTGTCTTCGGAGGAATCAAATGATCTAGGAAGGAGGCCTGTGGGGGTAATTACCTTACCGATTAATAATAATTCTTCTAAATATGACAAAAAGTTTAAACACCAAAAAATTATTAGGAAAACACTATATGAATGTGTACATGAAGCTAACCCCACTCTTATTTTCATATCTAAAAAATTTAAGCTCCCGTATAACAAAAATAAATGAAAAGAAAGACAATAGAAGACTACTTTCCTGATGAAGTGTTCAACGATAATAGATCGCTCGATCAACAATTGTTGACTACTAATTTCTTTAATCATCGACACATCAGTCCACGATCACATATTGTTGTCCAAAATCATGTAGATGGTCGATCCAAGATCATTAATCATCAACCACCCTTGTGCTCAGTGGTTGTTAATTACCAACCTTCCCCTCAATCAATGATTTGTGACTGAAGGACTCTACATCAATCAACAACCACTAACCGCTGACCTCTTTAGCAATCAACAACCTCCCATCACATGCATCACTTAGCCTCTTATCCAGAGACATCTTCTATCTCTTTCTTTCATTTAAGAGTGACTCATAAGATAAAATTAGGTATAATATATATACATGTTATTGTTGTGGCAAAACATGCACTTTATGTTAGATTATTGACACAACAATGCTAACACCCTCCCTTTGAGCTATCTAGTGAGAGAAAGGGTGTGTTCTCCCCAATTAACTTCTAGTAAGGGTCCCAAATCTATTTTTGGACTTTTAACATAATTTAATACAGATTAGGAAAGGTCCAATCATGACTAAGATGCATTCTTAGTATTTGGATACTGGTTTCTTTAAGCATATAACTGGAGATAGAAGTTTGTTGATTAACTATAGTGCAAGGAAAGAGTCTGATATCATCATTGGAGATTCAAGTCATGACTTCACCCGAGGTTATGGTAATTTTCTCTCAGTAAAAATTATATTTACAGATGTGGCTTATGTGAAAGGATTACAATACAATCTGATAATCATAAGATAATTATGTGATAAAGACAACTTACTTTGTTTTCTTAATTATCAATGTATTATAAGGGAAAGTAGGGCATACACCTTATTTTTTGCTGGAACTTAAGTAGACAAGATTTAGCTTGTTAACTTCAGTCAAGTTTAAACCCATTGTTTGTCTAATAGCTCACTCTCATAATGAAAGTCATATATGACATAAGACATTAGCTCACTTAATATTTAAAACGTCAAGTAAATTTTATCTAGATCTTAGGTCAACATGATGTTATGCACAATGAGGGATTATATTTGCGAAACTATGTCTGTTGACACTAAGTCTAGCCAGACTTGTCCTATGCTAGCCTTGCATTATCTAATACCTATAAAACAAAACCAAACACATATATAAAATACATTGTGTATTCATCTTCATCATGATAACTTTTTTAAATCAGGAACATGGTGAAATTTTTTCCTAACATAGGTCCTGTGTGCCTGGTATGCAAGCATGCAGGCGCAACTCACCCACCCTGAGTGCAAGCATGTGAGTGCAACCCGCACGCAGGTACAACCCACACGTTCCATGTGTAAGCACAGACGCCCATCCAGCTCGCGCCGGCACAACTCCATTTACCTCTGACATGGTCAAGGCATAACGCGCATAAAAGCAGCTCGGAAAAATTTCCGACCCTTCTCTCACTCCGACCACAGAGTCTGAGAGCTTGGGGGACTAACGATATAGGTGTCCTCAATTTATAGAAAATTTGGGCTATGAATAACCAGAATTCCCCTCATCTCACACTAACTTAGTGAGGATCATGGTGGCCAAGTGGGGTTGACTAAGTCAACCCCAATAACTCCATGGTCTAACCACCTTGAACCGTCAGAGAGTTAGACACCCGTCGCGACGTGGCTGCTCAGCCAGCTCCCTATCGCTGAGAGGCCAGATGGCCGCTCGGCTAGCCGCCCGGCTGCCATTGAACGGGCGCCCGGCCACAGGCTCCCCATGTGCAGACACACGACCCTGTGGCCGGCCACGCGGCCATCCACCGCTATCATGCGGCCGCATGTCCCTATGGACAACTTACCGGCCTGTTGTCGCTATCGTCGCATGGCGCCATGGCCGTGCGACCGCTAGACCACATGCTCGGCAAGCGTGGCTATGAGCCCCCTTCACCCGTCCCCCGCGATCGGCGGTCATCGTCGCATGGCCATCCTGTCGTGCACGCACACAACAGTATGCACAGTCTTGTAGTTGAGTCCCCGGCAGGCCTTTCGGCTGGCCGACCCTCTCAAACTAAACCCCCACCCTACGGGGGCATATGTCTGACTGCTCGGCAGACCACCCACAGTCTGGCCCTGAGTGGTCAGATCCATGTCACCAATCGAACCTTCGGCTATCGCCGGTCGGCTCTCCCTCGGCCAGTTCCTCCAAGTAACCGCCGAGTAACCACCCTGGTGTAACCAACCATTTTGTGGGTGCACATAACCGAATATCAAGATGGGTGCATGTGTAGTAAATATCCTAAGTATATGCATAATAAACATAGGATAACTGATGTGCGCATAGCACATAAGTTGGTTATAGTGTGTGCATAATAGCGTAACCACAATAACCACTCTCAAACACTATAAAAGGAACACATGAACCTCTTTCATTCCATCTTTTCCTCCTCCCACATCGCCTTCTATGCATGAGAGAACTCCAGAGGAATACCTCAAAGATCTCCTTGTGAAATCAAAGAATCCGTCAAAGATCTTTGAGCGCCTTTGAAGATCCCTCAAAGATCTCCAATCTCCTTCAAGCGAACATGCACACGTCCTACCCTGTGCACGTTCTACCTTACACACATTCCACTCAACGTACATTTCACTATGCGCACGTCCCACTTTGTCGCACTTTACTACACGCCAAACACAATCCACGAACACTATGCTCTACGTTCAATAGCAAGCTCTCAACACCAAACTCATGTGATTACAATAGGAGACAAGCCACGTACTACAAGAGGTACAAAAAAAAACCCATCCAGCTTTCAAGCACCAGTAGAAAATTCAATAGCACCCAAAGCGCCACGCTCCCTACTATACATGAAGAAAATAATTAGCTCCATGAGCAATGTCCTGTTGCCCTCAGATCCTCTCTCCTTCGCTCTCAATTACTATAACGAGAGGCAGTTTGCCGCCCCTCGCATTCTCTGCAAAACCCAATAGCAGCACAAAGAGTGGATTTTTGGTCGGCACCGGACTTGCCATGTGGTTTCTTATCCCTTTTAAGGGTTTTCCATGTTAAAAAAAATCTCTTTATCAACCGTCTCATTTTACATTCACCGTTTGCGTGCTAGACCGCTCCTAAATTAAGATGATTCAATTTAGGCTGGCCTACGGGAGCCTCGAGTTTCACTGCAATACTATTAATCTCAAATCAACATATAAGAGAAATACAAAATTTTTCAACAATTCCCACAAAAAAATAGCTGCTATCTTTATCAAACTTGTTCAGATAAAAATAGCTTCATTGATTATAATTCTTCTTTCTCTCTCTCCTTAACACCAACTAGCCAAATGATTTGATGTCATTTAAATAGAGGAACATTCTTATAAGTTGATGTTTATTTCAATTATTAGTTGAGTCGATGGATTTTTGTTAATGGAAACATAAAATTTTAACGTGTTTTCTTATAAATTTTAAAGTGTTTAAAATAAATGAAATAATTTTTATAGAAATTTAAACGTGAGATGAAATTTTAAGATGGCTAAAACGAAATTATTTTGTTTAAAATATATATTTTTTTTATTTTTAAAAATTTGAAAAAAAATTTTATTTTTTACCTCTCTATTTCTTTTTTAAGTTTTTTATAAATAAGTTTAAAAAAGATCATTTTTTGAAGAGAACCAAAGATAAGTTTGATTTCCATTCCAAACTACTAAAATAATTTTTTTTATTTATTATCAATAGTGAGACCGTACCTTTAAATTTTGGCATTTAGATTAAAAGGATATACAATCTTTATCAGAGTACGTCTCTAAACTAATCTTGGAAAAAATATGTTTCTAATAATTGAACAAGAGAATTACTATTAGCAGTTCATAAATGGCTATTCGCAGTCCATTTTTATTCGCAGTCCATAAATGATAATCGTAGTCCAAAATAAAACCCGCAGTACAAACAAAATTCTTAGGTAGAATAAAAAATAAATAAAAATCCAATTAAATACAAAATTTTTAAAATGAGCAAAAGTGTTGATTTAGGGCTTCATGAGTTTTTGGGAGGACATTTGCTGCAGAGAACAAGCAAGAGCAGTCACGATGCTAGCATGAGGATGACAAATTTTGGTATGATTAAGCATAGATATGAAGATCGCAAGCAAAAGATATCCGGAGAGAAACATGACTTCTAAACCATAAAAATTTAAGCACAAGCAGAACTTGTCCATACCAAAAAAGTTTAGATCGCCAACAAAAGAATCCTTGGAGCCGGTGAATGAGAATTAACGGGAGAGGAATAACACATGTTAATGAAGATGATTCTTCATTTTGCCTATGCTCTGCTTCCGCCAAATCACTACATATACAGAGCTTTTTTAATGCTTCTGGCCAAGCTCTATCAGAGGACGACGTTCGGGGAAGAAGAGGACGCAGGGGCGACGGCTTCCAGGTGGAAAGACGTCTGGGGGTGAGAAACAGTAAAACCTACGGTGAAATATGAGGTGCGAGCTAAATAAAAAGGGGTTTATAAAGGAGAACTTTTCATTTCATTTTGGACTGCGAATATCCATTTAAGAACTGCGAGCTAAATAATAAGTGGTTTAGAAATGGACTGCGAATAGCCATTTATGGACTGCTAATAGCAATTCTCTTGAACAACTTAGGTTCCGTTTGGAGGGACTTATTTTCATCGGTCAAGCGGTTACAACAGCATGAACCGGACCTTAATTATGATCCGATTCATGCGGTTGTAACCGCTTGACCGGTGAAAATAAGTTCCCCCAAACGGAGCCTTAGTCATGAATTATTTTTGATTGGAAGCTTAAAATTCCATCTTGTTTTTTTTAATGATATTAAAACATACACACCACGAGAAATTTAATCATGATTTTACAAAATAATTCCACCAAAAAAATAAAAAATTAAATGTCAAAGGGTTAGCTGTTGGGCGTCTCTCGGAGATAAAAGAGAACAATTCGACGTTAAAAATTTATTAGACCCGCCAAGGCTCAAATGAAATTAAGCAACGAGACGTATAATCAAGATGGGGATGAGATCCTTCTTAAAAAGGATGGGAGTGCACAAAATCATACCCTCTATTGGGTTCATTGATCACAATGTCCTAAATTTGAAGTACATCAACAAGTCAATAGTACACACACGAATGTATTAAATATATGTTTAAGTTAATTGTATATGTACAACCCCGTATTCGCGAAGAGAAGACCCCAAACAAGGCGTGAGACTTGCTGTGCGTTTTTAAGCTTCTTGAGAGATTTGATACTCTTGGTGGTCAATTTAGGGTCGACCGTCATAATATACTATTAGGGGGATGCAATATTTGCCTCCCCCGACCTGTTTTCAGGGGGCAGGTGCGGCGAGAGGCCGAATAAAGGGTCCCAGCTCGCCCAGTCCCAGCTCGCCCAGGGTCCCCGCTCGCCCAGTGTCCCAGCTCGCTTAGGGTCCCAGCTCGCCCAAGCCGCCAGCTCGCCCAGGCCGCCAGCTCGCCCAGGCCGTCGGCTCGCCCAGGCCGCTAGCTTGCCCAGGCCGCCGACTCACCTATCCGCTTCTCGCCTAGCCCTAGCTCGCCAGCCTCGGTCTCGCCCAAGGTCCCAGCTCGCCCAGGGTCCCAGCTCGCCCAGGGTCCCAGCTCGCCCAGGCCGCCAACTCGCCCAGGCCGCCAGCTCTCCTAAGCCGCAAGCTCGCCCAGGCCGCCAGCTCGCCTAGCCGCTTCTCGCCTAGCCGCAACTCGCCAGCCTCAGTCTCACCCTGGCCGCCTACTCGCCCGGCTTGGACTTCTCTCCCATGGTGGACTGCGATTAACTGCTTAGAACAACGGGATTTGAATGTTTGCAGGCCAACCCGAGGGCATTTCGGTAATTTTTAGGGTAGCGGAGATTGGTTATTCGCAGGCCATTCCCAAAAAACTATAAATAGACCCTTGAGGATGTCTTGGAGAGCATTGCTTCTTAGCCACTGAAATCCCTCTGCTTTCTTCGTCCAAGACACCTAGCTCAAGCATTGGCTAGGGAGGGGGAGACCCCAAAGGTCTTCCGAGTGTGAGGTGGGACCTCCATACTAGAGCCGAGGGTCTGTTCCTAGTTTCCTGAGCCTTTGGTCTGTGACATTCTCCTGAGTGCAGTAAGTGTGAGGTCACCCCTTTTTAGGGACCCCAAACTCCACAGAGACCGATTTCTCGGTTTCAACATCTTGGTGTAGTGAGCGTGGAGAGTGACCAGCACAGAAGATCTCGGGAGAGTGTCATGGCTGGAGATCAGGGAGGTAGTGATGATCTCGGCAAGCTCCCCAACCCATCACCCTTCGTGGGAAGGGAAGAATTCATGACATCCATCCAAGGCATCATGAAGATGCTGCGAAGTATTACTCCTCGAGGTAGCTGCTCAACTCCCACCCCTCAGGACCTAACTCTTAGGAGTCTCGGCGAGCTGCCTCCCAGGGATCTAGGCAAGGTGACCCCAGCAGGGGGAGAAGGGAGTGCACTAGGAAGAAGGCCCGAGAAGGAAAGGATGGCAGAGGGGGTCGAGCAAGACCTCACTAGCCGGGAGTTGTTCCCTAGCCCGGCGAGTGCTAACCTTCCAGGCGAGCAGGTCGCGCGAGTAGAGGTTGCGAGACCACCACTCTGGGGGTCACCCTTCAGCGAGCTGATCATCTCAGCTCCCATTCCTGAGGGGTTCAGAGAGCCCGACATGGCTTACTATACCGGGAAGGATTACCCCATCCAACACCTATAGTGGTTTGAGGATGTCATCTCCATCAGGCCGATGATGGATGCCTTCAAGTGTCTCCTCTTCGCGATCATGTTGAAGGACAAGGCAAGGGATTGGTTCCACCAACTCCCACCGAGATCGATCTATGGGTTCGAGGACTTGAGCTTGAGCTTTCAGCTTCACTTCTCCACCTCCAAGAAGAGGAAGAAGAGTCCTGAGTCCATCTTCCTGATAAGGCAGGGGGCCGAGGAGTCGCTGGCCCATTACATTGACAGGTTCCAAGAGGAGATCCTGGATATCCAGGAGATGCCGGGGTATGCCCTCTAGATGGCGTTCATGGTGGGGTTGCGCGAGGGGTTCTTCAAGATGAGCCTGACCCGAAAGGCCCCTGAAAGAATTGGTTTCTAAACACCTAGAGGGGGCGGGGCGGGGGGGGGGGGTGAATAGGTTCAATTCTTTTTTCCTTCTAAGGCAGAATATTAATTCAGTTAATTAATAGAAACATATAGTTCTACAGCTATCACAGCACATAAATAACAATTCCACACACAATCACAGATGACACACTGATTTATAGTGGTTTCCTAAGGTCTGGGTACATCCACTTTCCCCATTCGCTTATCTAGCAGTGTGCTAGATTCGGCCTAACTTCTTTCCTTCTCCTCAGATCTGCAGATCTTACAGCTCAGAACCCAAACAAGGCTCCTACAACTCAGAGTGAGTCCACACTCCTACAGCTTAGACAATCTACTCTACCTCAGCATTCAACAAGGCCTATAACTCAGAGATGAAAATCTCCTACAACTCAGGCTCTCAGCCCTACCTCAGCCTTTAACAAGGCCTACCACTCAGAGAACTTAATCTCCTACAACTCTGCCTTTATAAATCAGGCTTACAACTTAGATCTTAAAAAGATCCTACTAAAAATAGATGAAAATTTGAAATTTACCACCACCCTGGTTGAGAGAGAAAGGATGGAAGGTTTCTTGATCGGTTCTTGAAAGAATCTGATGTTAGAGATCAACCTGTCTTAACTTTCTTCAAAGCTTATTGAATCTGAACACAATAGGGTTGATCTCCTTTGAAGTTGATCTTCAATCAGCTTCTTTCTTGAAATTCAGAAATCAATTTGAATTCTTCTTGACAGACTGGTTCAGAATCTGCACTTAAGAGACTTATTGATGTAAGTCCCTTTCTTCACTTGAATAGATGGAGCTCTCTCTCTCCAAATTCTTCTGAAGATTCTTCTGAATTCTTCTTTGAATTCTCTTGACAAACTCTGAGTAGATCACCACTTCAGAATGTCTTCTTAGATCTGTTGTTGAAAATCTTCTTCTGTTTTTTGTTTGTTGTTGGTTATCTCATCTATCTTGTGTATGTATATATGTTATCTCTTTTGTTGATAGAGAATGTCTTTATATCGACTTCCTTCATGGTAACTGGCTGATCTGGTTTCTAACAAACTTCTGACAGCTCTAACAGTTGCAGTAGACCGGTTGGTTATGACAGCTGTCAAGTCTCCAGTCACTTCTTGAAACCCTGTCTCTGTCAGCAAAGTGGCGAGACTGAACTTCATCATGTGTCGACACAAGTAGACTAAGTGTCGACACAAGCCTTGGTGGTGTCGACACAGCTCCCTTGTTGTTGACACTGCTTCTCGACACAGCTTCTGTAGAATGTGTCGACACTAGTTCTGTGTGTTGACACAGTCACTTCTTCTCTTCACAAAAAATCAACTTTGTTGAAACTCTGCTATGTGTCGACACAAGTCCTGTGTGTCGACACAGTTGATGTCGACAAAGTCTTCTGTGTGTCGACACTGCCTCTGTGTGTCGAGACAGTTGATGTCGACTAAGATTTTCTATGTGTCGACTCTGCCTCTGTGTGTCGACACAGTTTCTTCTGGTGTCGACACATCCTTTCTAAGTGTCGACATAATTGACTCCAGGTGTCGACACAGCTTTTCTCCAGTGTCGACACAAGCCTTCATAAGTGTCGACACATCTTCTTCTGGGCTCGATTCATGGACTTAGAAACTTTTCCTGCATTCCTGCATTTTCTTAACCTGCACATATAAACTCAAAACAACATCAAAGACACCTTGATGCATATCATTGAGTAAGGTGATGCTTCTTCAAATTTTGTACACATTTTCCAATGTACCCAACAATCTCCCCCTATTTGGAGAAGTCATAACCCTTAGTTAATGATATACACCATTCATAATAAACACACATTATGATGTATAAAAACATTGCATGATAGGGTAACTTATAAACAAAACATGTATAAAATTTCATCACAGAATAATGATGCAAATATAATGAGCATTAATCATTATTTTGTTTAAACTTTAAAAGTTTCTTAACAATAGTTTACATAGATTTTTAGAACTAAAGATTATAATGTTATAAAATCTAGTTAATCTATTCTAAGGCTGATCGGGATTCTTGATGACTATGCCTTTGCCTGACTGGATCTTGGCTTGTACTGGAGCTTCAGTATCTTCAGCTGGCTTCTTGCCCTTAAGATCTTTCTTCTTTTGTTCTTCAACCCTTATCCTTTGCCTTTCAAAATAATGAAAAGTCTTTGGGAAGTACTTGCTAGGCTCCTGAGCATTAGGAGGTAGCTTCCCAGCTTTTGCCTTTCTTCTATATTGTAGAATGGCTTCTTGCCTAGCTTCATGCTTGTTCCATTCTTGCTCAGTGTACCATTTACCCCTTTCATGGGTCTGGTCCTTTACAGCTTTCCAGGCAATTAATATAATATTCCTAGAAGTTGGGCTCCATTGCTCAAAATCAGTCTTCAACTCAGCCTGTTCTTTGAACCTTTTCTTAGACAATAGAGCTTCATTCTGAGCTTCCTTGGCAGCCTCTGACATTTCCACTTTCTCAATAATAACATTTGTAGTACCCTCTTGAGGGCTGTACATTGACTGTACTTCTTGCTGAATCATATCAAAATCTGCTGGAGGGTAAAGGACCTGAGCAACTTCAGGTTGATCACCTTCAAACTAAGCAGGTTGTACACCTGACTCAGCTACATTATCATTATCACATACAGGTGGATATCCAAGGGTGGCTCTGATGCTATTAAATATCCATTTAGCATGATCTGAGCCTGCTTTGACTAACACTCTCTCCCCCTTTATGACTTCTCTCTCAATATGAGCTCTGAGGTCATCTTTCTGAAATTTTACTTGGTCAGCTAGATAATTAACACCATCTTTATAAAATGACCTAAGTTTCAGTAGCTGATCAGAAATGATCTTTTGAGAATTCTTAATAGCTGTTTGTACAACAGCTAGTTCTTCCTGTAATTTTTTATCAAAATCTGACTTGTCTTTAGCCTTTGCCTCAGTCAGGGCAGTAGCAGTATTCTTTAATTATGTAACAATCACATTATGTGATGCAGTCAGATTTTCATTCATTATTAGTTAATTTTCTAGGACATAGCCTTGCTTGACAATAATATCATCAACTTGAGTCTTTATTCCTTCATGTTGTTTAGCCAGAAAAACTACAGCATTACCTCCTTTATGGAAGCAATATGTCATTTTCTTCTTGTTCTGATTTACTACAAATCTTATGGATTTAATATCTTGAGATAATGATAACTGCAATTCATTATGTCTCTCATCCATATACTTTTCAATGACTATTCTTTGTTCATCTAATTTGACTTGCAAAGATACCAGTAAGGAGCTATAATCAGTGGCTGGGGCAGGTTGTGGAGCAGTTTGCAATGCCCTTTTATAGCTTTGACTTCTTCTTTTGAAAACCATCAACATTCTCTTCTTTGCTCTTAGAGCTTCTCCATTATCAGAATCAGAAGTACTTTCTAGATTCACAGTGTCCTTTGGACTTGTGGGCAGCTCTTTGTCAGATCTAGGTAACTCCCCCTGAGTCCCTTGCTCCTCCCCCTCAGTCCTGACTTGCTCCCCCTCAATTTCAGCTTGCTCCCCCTCAGTTCTGACTTGTTCTATATCAGGGAATAACTCTTCAAGGGTAAACTCTTGTTGAGGTTGGACTGGAGGCACTCTTAACTCTGGAGCATTAGCAGCTGTAGATGTATCCTCCATGATAACATCCTGTGCTTGATTGTTGAGTTGAGTGGTCTCAAGAATAGTTTGAGTAGCCATTTCACTTTCTAAGTGTGTTGGCTCTTCCTCAAGATTAGCCCCCCCTGCACCTGAGCACCATCTGTAATGTCTTGTGCAGGAGATTTTTCAACAATCTCTGGCCTTTCTTCATCAGGCCTGTCCTTTGTTAGGACTATATACCATCTAGAGATTATCCTTATATCCATGCTTCTCATGTGCTTGATCTTAGAACCAGTAGTCTATTCCATTACTTCTGGAATTTTTCCAGCCAAGTATAGACTCATGATTCTTCCCAGATTTGGCTTCTTGATGCATTCCTTAATCTTTTCAAAGATTACTGCAGACCAATCTGTGTTCAATCTGAAGATAATCCTGGTCATTAGGCTGAATATATTGGCTGAAACCCTATCATGTCCCCCTGTCTTGCAGAGTATGACCTTTCCAACCACTTCAGAAAGGAATTTTCCTTGCAGATTCATTCCTTTCATGTTCATTGCAGATCCAATCTTCATGGTGAGATCCAATCCATACCACTGAAGTGCTTCCCTAGTCTTGAATGAGGGTACTTCTTCTTCTTCTTCTTGAGTTCTTGGGAGTTGAAGAGTTTTTCTCAAGCTCTTCAAGGTAAGTTTAACTTTAGCTCCCTGAACTGTAGATTTGATCTTAAGTCCATTCAAATCTAAAGAAGCTGCGCCATAGAATTCCAGTATTTCTTTCTTCCATATCTTTGTAGGTTCGGATACCAGAAATTCCAAACCATTTGCAGTAATTAGGGTAACTACTGTTTTAATCTCGGGTTCCGCATTATCAAAAGCGTTGCGAACCAGCTCATAGCCTTCGTTGACGTTATCTTCAAGCTTTGGCGCCATTGGGGTTGAGAGAAATCTTGGATTGAGAAGAGAGAATTTGTCGACATAAGGTTTTGTTCTCGAAAATATGGAAAGTGTGTCGACAGGGTTTGTTGTTGACCTATTTATACCCTTCTAAATAATGAAGTTCAAAAGACACGTCAAAATTCTCTTAATGTGTCGACACAGTTGAAATGTGTCAACACAGACTTCTAATGTCTCGACAGTAGTATTGACTTCTATGTGTCGACACCAATTAATGATGTGTCGACACAGACATTCTTATCAGTTTGACAGAAATTCTGTGTTGACTCTAATTCTAAGTGTCGACATAACTTCTGGATGTGTCGACACAACTGCTCTGAAGTGTCGACACCAAATTTCTAGATGTGTCGACATCACTTTCCTGGAGGGTCGACACCAACTACTATGTGTCGACACAGACAACTTTTTGTGTCGACACAATTTTACTTAGCCAAATTTGTTAAACTAATTTATGTTCAACATTCCTAATTCAATTTTGAAATTATTGAATTTAGTTTCATCTAATGGCTTAGTGAACATATCAGAAATTTGTAAGTCTGTATTAACAAATTCTAAAGAAATATCTTCTTTTTCAACATGATCTCTAAGAAAATGGTATCTTATTTCTATATGCTTTGTTGTACTATGAGAAATAGGATTATGAGCAATAGAAATAGCACTAGTAGAATCACATAATAATGGAGTTCTACTTACCCGAATACCATAATCTTCTAACTGATGTTGTATCCACAACAGCTGTGCACGACAACTTCCTGCAACAACATACTCAGACTCAGCTGTGGAAATTGCCGCACTAGTCTGCTTCTTACAACTCCATGACACCAGTATTCCTCCTAGAAATTGACAGGTGCTTGTTGTGCTTTTCCAATCTACTTTGCATTCTGTAAAGTCTGCATCTGAATAGACTATTAGTAGAAAATCTCTATTCCTAGGATACCAAAGGCCTAGATTAGGTGTGCCCTTAAAATATCTCAAAATACTTTTGACAGCAGTATAATGAGATTCTTTGGGGCAGGATTGGTACCTAGCACAAACACATGTAGCATACATGATGTCTGGTCTACAGCAGTCAAATAAAGGAGGGAGCCAACTATCCCTCTATACAAAGATTCATCTACAGGTTTTCCTGCATCATCTTTGCTTAAAGACAAACTTGTCCCCATTGGAGTTCTCATGGTAGTGGATGATTCCATACCATACTTCTTAATTAACTTCTGGGTGAACTTAGACTGGGATATGGACAAGCCATCATCAGTCTGTATTACTTGGAGTCCCAAGAAGAACTTAAGTTCTCCCATGCTGCTCGTCTCAAACTTCCCTTGCATAAGTTTTGCAAACTTTCTACAAAGGTTGTTTTCAGTAGAACCAAATATTATGCCATCAACATATATTTGGACTAGGATGATCTTTCCTTTGGATTCTCTAAGGAATACAGTCTTGTCTATTTTCCCCCTTGAGAATTTGTTCTCAATGAGAAAAGTAGACAGGGTTTCATACCAAGCACTTGGGGCTTGTTTCAACCCATATAAAGCTTTCCTAAGTTTATAAACATAATTAGGATTGAGTGGATCAACAAAACCTGAGGGCTGTTCTACATAGACCTCCTCTTTTAAGTCTCCATTTAAGAATGCTGACTTAACATCCATTTGGAACACTTTGAAGCCTTGATATGCTGCATAGGCAAGGAATAGCCTTATTACTTCCAACCTTGCCACTGGAGCAAAAGTTTGATCAAAGTCTATGACGTCTTCCTACATGTATCCTTTGGCAACTAGTCTTGCCTTATTCTTCACTATGATCCTACTCTCATCAAGCTTGTTTCTATAAATCCACTTTGTCCCTATGACATTATGGCCCTTTGGTTTTGGAACCAACTCCCAGACCTTGCACCTTTTGAATTGATTTAACTCCTCATGCATAACATCAATCCAGTGTGGGTCTTGAATAGCTTCTTCAAATCTCTTGGGTTCCAGTTGAGATAAGAAGCTTGAGCAAAGAACTGTATTTAAGTTCCTGCTTCTTGTTTGTACTCCATGTCTTGGATCACCAATGATCTGGTGTGCAGGATGATCCTTTAAATGTCTAACTGCTGGAGGTAATCTATCAACAGTTTGACCTTCTTCAAACTCTTCATTATGCTGCACCTCATGGTCTTCATCAGCCTCTTGAGTGTCTTGTACTCTCCCTGGATAGCAACTACCATTTTCCTCATCTTGCTTTGTAGTTGGATCTTCTCTGATAGTAAGCTGGTCCATCTTCTGCTGTATACCTGTAGAGCTACAAGAACTATTAGGCAACTCACTGTTAATAAGTCTAGATTCATCAAATATGACATGAACAGACTCTTCTACAACTTGAGTAGCCAAATTGTAGACCCTATAAGCCTTACTATTGTTGCTGTACCCAACAAATATACCATCTTGGGATTTGGTAGCAAACTTAGTTAGGTGAGACTTACCATTGTTAAGCACATAGCACTTGCAACCAAAGATCCTAAAATAGGATAAGTTTGGTTTTCTGCCTTTCATAACCTCATAGGGTGTCTTTTTGTGGCTTTTGGTGATGGAAGCCCTATTGAGCACATGACATGCGGTGTTTACTGCCCCAACCCATAAATATTCTGGAAGAGTAGTACCACTCAATAGTGTTCTTCCAGCCTCAATCAATGTCCTATTCTTTCTTTCAGCAATGCCATTTTGCTGAGGTGTTCTAGGTGAGGAGAATTACTAATGAATCCCAAATTCTTCACACAACCTTGTCATACTTTCAGATTGGAATTCAGTTCCATGGTCACTTCTGATTTTGACCACTGAACTATCTAATTCATTCTGAATTTGTTTGACAAAATTGCAGAAGACATTTGGGGTTTCAGATTTCTGCCTCAGAAAGAATACCCATGAAAATCTAAAATAGTCATCTACAACCACAAAAGTGTAGAACTTCCTACTTAGACTATAAACTGGCATAGGACCAAATAAATCCATATGCAAGAGGTAAAAGCACCTCAATGAGTATTTGGTTTCTAGGCTATGAAAGGAGGATCTGGTCTGCTTGCCTTTTTGACAAGCTGAGCATATTCCATCCTTAAAGCACTTAACTTGAGGACCATTCCTCACTAACTCTTTACTAAAGAGTTGGCCAATAGTCTTGTAGTTAATATGAGCTAGCCTCTTGTGCCATTTGACACAATGAGAGGCTTTCTCATCAGCCACAAGACCGATAGGAGAATTTTTATTCTCACTCTGAAAGTTTAGGCAATACACATTTCTTTTACTATAGCCAGTCAATATGACTTTTTGATCACTTGACCTTTTGATATAACACCCATTCTTGATAAATGAAATGTCATATCCATGATCACTCAGCTGGCTTATGCTTATTAGGTTGTGTTTCAAACCCTTCGCATAAGCCACTAGAGTGATAGTGATTAAGTTGTTAGAAATGTTACCAAACCCTTTGATGACTCCTTTTTTAGAACCACCAAAGATTACTTTATGCCCATTCAATATTGGTGAGTAGTCCTTCAATAATCCTCTTGTTCTAGTCAAGTGGCTGGAACATCCACTGTCCAAGTACCATATAGGGGCATGACAACTTGGACTCACCTGCAACAAGGATTACTTAATTTTAGAATCCAAATAACTTTTGGGTACTTGGTTCAAGTTAGCCTGAAACTTGACAAATCTGCCAGCAGCTCTTCTAACAAGTAGATTGCTATTCTTCCTAACACTGGTGTTGTGCCAACAGTCTAAGGCATAATGGTCTATCTTGCCACAACACCAACACTCATACTTATTATACCTCTTTTTAGGTACAATCTTAGCTTTATTGTTGGCAGCAGATCTTTTATTTTGTGCTAGGGCTTTCCCTTTATTATTGGACTGGGCAGCCCATACAGTTCCCTTAAAGCCTAATTCTGCCTTACCCTTTTGAGACACAAAGTCATCAATTAAGGGTAGGACAGATTTTGGCTTAGAGAAACTAGCCACTATTTCCTTCTCTTTCTGAAGTCTATCTTCCAGACTTTTGATCTGATTATTTTTGAATGTGATTGTATCCAACTGAATAACATTTATGTTTTTTAGCTTGCCAATCTCATTCATCTTCTGATGCAACAGCTTTTCTGAATCAGATGCAGCCAACTTAAGAGCTGCAATTTCCTTAGCCTGATTTTGGCCAGGTTTTTGCTTCTCTTGAGTGGTTGCAACAAATCCCCATATTCATCTATAAGCTGATGAATATCTCCTTCAGATTCAGACCCATCCAGATCTCTTGATGCAGATGTATCTGATTCTGGCCCAGTGTAGTAATCAGAATCTACATATAAACTCTTTACCTTACTAGGACCAGGTTGATCCTAGTACTAGTCTTCTTCAGACATAGCCATCAGTCCTTTGCACTGATGGTCTTCTTGCTCATTGATAGAGTCCAGTAATTTCAAGAACTCATCCTCTTCTTCTGTTGCAAATAAACCAATATAGGCCTCAGCCTCAGATTCAGACTCTGAAGTTGATTGATCTGTCCAACTTTTCTCTTTCTTAGCTACCAAAGATTTCTCCTTCTTGCTCTTGTGCCGAGACTTCTTTTTATCAGCAGACTCCTTCCTTTTGTCTGGACAGTTAGCCATAACATGTCTAGGTCTGTTGCAACAATAGCAAATAATCTTTGATGTAGTTGACTTACTAGGCTTTGTCCCACTCCTGTCCTTCCTGGATAATTTCCTCTTCTAATAATAGTCATCCTTGGAATGAGATGAGGATGGCTTAGATTTCCACTGCTTCTTCTTTAAGAATCTCTGAAACTGCCTTGTGAAAGCAGCAAAGTCTTCATCAGAATTACTGTTGTCTGAACTGTGATTATCAGAATTTTCTGAGATCACTTCTGCAGCTTTCTTAGGAGAAGATGGAGACATCCTCCTATTCTTCCTTGTGGCTTCTACCTTGAAGGCCACTGACTTATCTCTATAGTTAACCTTTGTATTTTTCTCTTCCTCCTTTCTAGCCAACAGCTGCATCTCATAAGACAACAATTTGCCAAACAGTGTTGGAGGTGAAATTTCTGCCAGTCTGGCCACTTCCCTTATGACACAGATCTTTGTATCCCAATCCTTAATCAAAGACCTAAGGATTTTGTCATTCAGCTCATATGTACTGAAAATTCTTCTATAAGACATTAGTTCATTTACAATTATGTAGAACTTCTTATAAAATTCAGTTATGCTATCAGACTTGGCTTGTCTGAAACTCTCATATTCTTGATTAAGCATAGACTTTCTATCTTTCCTAACCTCTTCAGAACCCTCCATGTAGACAACCAATGTGTCCCACATCTCCTTGGAGGTTTTGCAGTGAATCAGATTCTGGAATGTTGAGTCATCTATGACACTCACTATAATATTCTGTGCACTTTTATCCATTGTAGCCAAGATGATCTCATCCCTAGTCATTTCTGAAAAATCCTTAGGAATCTTTTGATTAGCATCAAGAACAGAAATCTTCATTGGAATATATGGTCCTTCCTTAACTGTTATATAAATTCTAGGATCAGATGCCTCCATAAATAGTCTGACCCTTTCCTTCCATATTCCAAAGATTTCCTTCCTACAGATAGGCAACTTCATTGAACCAATTTCTTTATGGTTTTCTCCTGAACCCATCTTCTTTAACTTACTTCTGCCTTACAGATCTTACTCACACTGTTAAGTCTTTCTTTGAGAAACCTCGCTCTGATACCACTTGAAAGAAATGGCTTCTAAACACCTAGAGGGGGGGGGGTGTGAATAGGTTCAATTCTTTTTCCTTCTAAGGCAGAATATTAATTCAGTTAATTAATAGAAACATATAGTTCTACAGCTATCACAACACATAAATAATAATTCCACACACAATCACAGATGTCACACTGATTTATAGTGGTTCCCCAAGGTCTGGGTACATCCACTTTCCCCTTTCGCCTATCTAGCAGTGTGCTAGATTCGGCCTAACTTCTTTCCTTCTCCTCAGATCCGCAGATCTTACAGCTCAGAACCCAAACAAGGCTCCTACAACTCAGAGTGAGTCCACACTCCTACAGCTCAGGAAATCTGCCCTACCTCAGCCTTCAACAAGGCCTACAACTCAGAGATGAAAATCTCCTACAACTCAGGCTCTCAGCCCTACCTCAGCCTTCAATAAGGCCTACCACTCAGAGAACTTAATCTACTACAACTCAGCTTTTATAAATCAGGCTTACAACTCAGATCTTAAAAAGATCCTACTAAAAATAGATGGAAATTTGAAATTTACCACCACCCTGGTTGAGAGAGAAAGGATGGAAGGTTTCTTGATCAGTTCTTGAAAGAATCTGATGTTAGAGATCAACCTGTCTTAGCTTTCTTCAAAGCTTATTGAATCTAAACACAGTAGGGTTGATCTCCTTTGAAGTTGATCTTCAATCAGCTTCTTTCTTGAAATTCAGAAATCAATCTGAATTCTTCTTGGCAGACTGGTTCAGAATCTGCACTTAAGAGACTTGTTGATGTAAGTACCTTTATTCACTCGAATAGATGGAGCTCTCTCTCTCTCCAAATTCTTCTGAAGATTCTTCTGAATTCTTCTTTGAATTCTCTTGACAAACTCTGAGTAGATCACCACTTCAGAATGTCTTCTTAGATCTTCTGTTGAAAATCTTCTTCCGTTTTTCATTTGTTGTTGGTTATCTCATCTATCTTGTGTATGTATATATGTTATCTCTTCTGTTGATAGAGAATGTCTTTATATAGACTTCCTCCATGATAACCGGCTGATCCGGTTTCTAACGAACTTTTGACAGCTCTGACAGTTGCAGTAGACCAGTTGGTTATGACAGTTGTCAAGTCTCCAGTCACTTCTTGAAACTCTGTCTCTGTCAGCAAAGTGTCGAGACTTAACTTCATCATGTGTCGACACAAGTAGACTAAGTGTCGACACAAGCCTTGGTGGTGTCGACACAGCTCCCTTGGTGTTGACACTGCTTCTCGACACAGCTTCTGTAGAATGTGTTGACACTAGTTCTGTGTGTCGAGACAGTCACTTCTTCTCCTCACAAAAAATCATCTTTGTTGAAACTCTGCTATGTATCAACACAAGTCCTGTGTGTCGACACAGTTGATGTCAACAAAGTCTTCTGTGTGTCGACACTGCCTTTGTGTGTCGATACAGTTGATGTCGACTAAGCTTTTCTGTGTGTCGACTATGCCTCTGTGTGTCGATACAGTTTCTTCTGGTGTTGACACAACCTTTCCAAGTGTCGACACAATTGACTCCAGGTGTCGACACAACTTTTCTCCAGTGTCGACACAAGCCTTCATAAGTGTCGACACAGCTTCTTCTGGTGTCGACTCATGGACTTAGAAACTTTTCCTGCATTCCTACATTTTCTTAACCTGCACATATAAACTCAAAATAACATCAAATACATCTTGATGCATATCATTAAGTAAGGTGAGACTTCTTCAAATATGGTACACATTTTCCAATGTACCGAACAACCCTCCTTTCTTTCGAGGAGCTGATGGATGTTGAATTTTCTCAAAGTGGTCAATGAGATAGTCTAACGCGAAATTAATATCCTCAGAACTATCAAGATCACACCTTGATCATGTGGAAACTAAGAAAGCAAGCTCAAACACCAAATGCAAACACAGGGGCAAGTAGATGATATATTTATTTCTTCTTTATAGAGCGAGGTATATATGGCGAGACATGATTTCGCCAGTACAAAGGAACACAGAGAAATTACAAGTAAAAACAAAATTCGAGCGGACAGAACTAGAGACCGCCGACACCGCCCAGTCCGCCAAAGTCGCCGAGGCTGCCCGAACTGTAGCTTCTAGAAGATGAGTATAACACAGAGTCTACCGAGACCGCGAGGTCGCGCAGAAACGCCGTTATTCGCTGACTACTACAAGCTGCTGCTGAACTGAAGAATAGATCGCCTACCCGCCCGAGTCCGGCGGACAAGTTATTGAACTTGGAAAGCTGCAGAGAAACTGACAAGCCGCAGAAGCAAAATGCTGAGACCGTCGATTGAAACCGCAAACTTCATTGATGCTGACCGCAGTCAAAGCCAAACTCCTGGCTCCTCAGTGTTAGCCGCGCAACCTGCAAATAGCAAACAGTTCTCTTCAACCTACGCGGTGTAACGCCCCAAAACTCAAAAGAGCGACAGGGGACGTTTTGGGCCAGTTTTGGGTTCTGGCTGCAGGCACACGGCCTGGGACACGGGCGTGTCCCAGGGCGTATCAAGCTTGTGTCAACACTCAGCCGGGAAGTGGACATTTTGAGCTCGACATTGTGTCGAAACTGGGCACACGGCCTGCGACACGGGCGTGTCACAGGGCGTGTCGACCCGTGTCGACACTTAGCCCACGAAGTCGACACTCTGCGTTCGACGAAGTGTCGAGACATGGCACACGGCCTGCGACACGGGCGTGTCGCAGGGCATGTCAACCCGTATCGACACTCGTCCCGGGGATTCGACATTTTGCTCGACGTTGTGTCGAGACAAGGCACACAGCCTAGGACACGGGCGTGTCCAAGGCCGTGTCGTCAGGTCGACGATCTTCGCTGGACGAAGTGTCGAGTGTCGAGACCGTGTACACGGCCTGGAGCCCAGGCGTGTTGAGGTGACACGGGCAAGGACACGGGCGTGTCCTAGAACCCGTGCAGTGCTCGGGTTGTTTTACGGGAAAAACGATGGGTGTACACGATGGGCCACACGGCCATGTCAGGTGGAACACGGGCGTGTCAGATCGAACACAGGCGTGTTCGATGCCCGTGTGTTGTTTCAGGCACGTAGATTTTGACGGTGAATGAGGCACACGGCCCCGGACACGGGCGTGTGCCAGGCCGTGTGCGGTCCAGATTGGGCATTTCAGTCCCGAATCAAAGCCGTTCGTTTCTTTAATTGGTGATCCAACGGCTGGGGGTTGTCCCTGATGGGATATACCCGGGATTAGGCCTTAGAAACCCTCACTTTTCATGAGTGGTTATATTTCTAAATCTTAGAGAGAGAGGAGAGCCAAGGAAGGAAGAAGAAGCTAGATCCGGCCATTGGAGGAGCTTCGAAGCTCCAAATCGCGAGCCGACTCCAGATCCACAGAGGCAAAGCTAGTGTGGTGCTTTTCATCCGCTTACTTTTCCATGGTGCCAAAGAGGAACACAAGGGTAACGATTCTCTTCTTGAAAATGAGTAGCTCTCCTTCTTTGCATAGGAAGCCCGCTCTCGCGAGTTTGCGGTGAGTTGGAGGCGTTCCTTCGGGTAGATATGTGAAGTCCCCGTTGTTTAGAGTCCGTAAGCGAGAACGGACATAAGCATAATGTGTGAAGTCTACCTGGACATGTTGGTCTGGATCGGTGATGTTGCATTGCATAATGCCGGAGAAGACTCCGTGCTATTGGTTGTTTTTCGGGTTTTCTACACGGTAGATTGCAACAGGGAGACTTGGGGATTAACCCAAAGGTGCACCTGGAAAACTGGGCGGATACGTGATCTTGCCAACTTGGTGGCCTGAGAGCCAACTTGAACATTACCGGGTTATGTGAATTATGATGGAAACGGGACTCGGTAGAAGTTTGACCCGCGCAAATGGCTTAAATTGTCGTTACGATGTGAGCACGAGTTATATGGAACTGTGCCCGTTCTATGTCATTCGGTTAAAGAGACCTAAGGGTACGTGGCACTTGCCGTTGGCATAGATTAGGGTCTTCGGCGGTCAATGGCTTAAATTGTCGTGACCCAGGCCAAGAAGACAAAATGCTCATAGGTTTGGCCGTCAAAGTGGCGGTGGTGAGTCTGGAATGTCTATGGCTTTAATTGACGTGACATCGACCGATTCACCGAGAATGTGCCCTGAGAGCACGGAGCGTGTGGCCGTGTGAGCCAACGTCTGTGATGAAATGAATATTGTTATATATTGCTCGCTTATGCTAATGAAATGCAGGGAAGGAGCATCGCCGCCCCGAGTTGGGGGTGAGATCGTTATAATTTGGTCAGCATTGCTGACCGTTGCCTTGTTTTGCCACCGTGCGGTGGTTTGTTTCTTGCAGGTGCTGCTGGACCAAGCGGTCAATAGCGGGCTAAAGCCCAAGTGCGAAGCCGGCCCTCGAAGGCCTAATTGGAAGTGTTTACTGTTTTATTCATGTATGACCGGCCTGCGTGCCGTGGTTTGTAAATCATGTAATATCAAGTGAAACATTTTGTAAGGCCTTAAGGCTTGTACTGGTGTATTTTGTATCATTCCTATTTGGTATTAGTGGACATTCATGCTTTAGTGCTGGGTTCTTTGTTACAACTTATTAATCTGCTTCCACTAGAATGCTCTGTGTAGGATGTTTTGATTGGTTGGATGGTTTCCATGAGTAACCACCCGGTCTATCTGTAGTATATGACGTCGGGCCCTGGCCGGACCTACTGCTATATGCTATGCGACGGATAGGGGGTGTTATAATTTG
This sequence comes from Platanthera guangdongensis, assembly GCA_039583875.1. Lineage (NCBI taxonomy): Eukaryota > Viridiplantae > Streptophyta > Magnoliopsida > Asparagales > Orchidaceae > Platanthera > Platanthera guangdongensis. The sequence goes on from CM077156.1 coordinate 115,525,997, forward strand.
GTATCAGACTACTGGTTTTGGTCCGGCTTAAAATGAATTCGTGGGCGAATTCTTTTTAAGGGGTGGTGAGCACATTGTGTGCGTCATCGTTATAACAGTATAAGAACCCATGAATGTCCACTTAGGAATGAAAATACACATGTTTGAGGAACCTGCGTGTTCCTATAATTGCTGTTTGCAATTTTATTTGGTCACTTAACGGTGTTTTATACCACTATAGGTGACCGGAAGTGGTGTTGGGCCGTCAAAACGTCGAGTTTCTGAGGCTAGCAGTGCACTAGATGTTGCTCCTGCAACACCTCTATCAGCTGAGAACATACGATTGGTGGCCGAAGCAGTGTTGGCTGTGATAAATGCGTAGCCTGCAAGGCAAACGCAGCAGCCCGCTCCTGCGATGGAGCAGGTACCGCTGCAAGAGGCTGAGCCGAGGAGAGTGGAGCAAGTGGTTGTGGAACCGGTGGTGCCAAGGAGGGCAACCGAGAGACAGCTTAAGCATGTTATGACCTTTAACCCTCCGGTGTTCTCGGGGTTGGGAACCCCATCTCAGGCTGAAGACTGGCTCTCTAGGGTGAAGAGAGTCATGACAACAATGGAGATGGAGGTGTGGCAAATGACCACCATCGCTACGTTCCTTCTGGATGGTGAAGCGAGAATGTGGTGGGAAGGATTGGAGCTGCACTTATTGAGAGGTAGACAACTTGTTGATGTCTCGATGGAAGAGTTCTCGAGATTGTTCTTGGCTAGATACCTTCCTTCGACGCAGAGGAGAGCGTTGGAGAATGAGTTTCTGAAGTTGGTTCAGTGTGAGAGGAGCGTGGATGAATATCTCCACGAGTTTACTCGTCTGAGTAGTTATGCTAGCTCCACTATTGTGGATGAGGAGCGCAAGACTAATCGATTCTACGAAGGCTTGAGAGATGAGTTGAGATTATTACTCTCGGGGCCGATGACGCAGGGTTTCTTAACCTTGGTCAACACTGCCCGGTCCTTGGAGAAGGACATGAAGAATGTTCAAGCAAAGAAAAGCTTGGGTGATAGGAAATCTGAATTCAAAGTGCTGACTACTTCAAAGTCCGGCTATCAGAGGTCTTTCAAGAAGCATAGGACTTCGGGTCCAGCTCCTTCTGGTGCTTCTGGGGCGACTACGAGTCGGACCTCGGGTGCATGTTTTACTTGTGGAAAGACGGGGCACTTTGCTCGCGATTGTTGGAGCAGATGTCCTAAGTCCGAGAGAAGGCCGGGAGCGACTTATGAAGAGAAGGGCAAGGCGGTGGAGTCGACCGCATCCCACTATGCTCCGACCCAACCAAGGGTCTATAATCTTGGCCAACAGGAGGCCATCAAACAGGCTGATGTGGTAACATGTACGGTTTATTTTATAGCAAGCCAATTTCTTTAAATACTTGTTATGCACATGTTACCTTACCACTGCTTGTTTAGGAATTGTATTGATTTGTGAAAATCCGGCACGAGCACTCTTCGATACGGGAGCTTCACACTCCTTCTTGTCCGAAGGATTTATATTACGCATCGGAGTCCCTTCTTCGATGGCGAAGGATAAGTTGGATGTGTTGTTGCCCAATGGGTGTTCGATGCGGGCGGATAGAATTTGCGATGTTAAGATTCGTATTGGGAATCAGGAGTTCGACCTGCAGGCGTCTTTACTTCCGTTGGTGGAGTTCGACGTTATATTTGGCATGGACTGGCTCTCGGAGCAGCATGCCTATATTGACTGCGGTCGCAAGGAAGTCGAGCTGGGAGCAAGTCGTGAGACGACTTTTACGGGATTAAAGGGGTCGAGCAAGATGTTGATGTCTGCTCTTCAGGTGGTGAAGGCGGTTCGTGCCGGTGCAGAACTGTTCTTTACACTAGTGGAGGTTGCAAAGCCTAAGCCCGCGTTGGATTGTATTTCAGTGGTATCGGAATACCCTGATGTGTTCCCCGTAGATCTTCCTGGAGCCCCGCCTCAGCGGGAGATAGATTTTATGATTGAGCTAGTGCCAGGTGTAAAGCCTGTGTCACGATCTCCTTATCGGCTAGCGCCTAAAGAAATGGCGGAGCTGAAAGTTCAACTGCAAGAGTTGTTGGAGCAAGGGTATGTGCGCCCGAGTTCTTCGCCTTGGAGTGCACCGGTCCTCTTTGTTAAGAAGAAGGACGAAAGCTTGAGGCTATATATTGATTATCGGGAGCTCAACAAGTTGACGGAGAAGAACAAGTACCCGATCCCCCGGATTGATGATCTTTTTGATCAGTTAGTCGGGTCGACGGTGTACTCGAAGTTGGATCTCAAGGCTGGGTACTACCAACTGCGAATAAGGGAGAGTGATATCCCGAAGACAACGTTTAGTACGAGATACGGGTATTATGAGTTTACGGTCATGCCGTTTGGGCTGACTAATGCGCCGTCAGTGTTCATGGATTTGATGAACAGGACTTTCAGGGAGTACTTGGACCATTTCTTGATCGTCTTCATCGACGATATTTTGGTGTAGTCGCAAAGTGAGGAAGATCACTTCAAGCATCTTCATTTGGTTATGGAGACGCTAAGGAGAAATCAACTGTATGCCAAGTTCTCAAAGTGCGAGTTTTGGTTGTCCTCAGTGGCGTTCCTCGGTCACATAGTGAGTGGAGAGGGTATTGCTGTGGATCCGACGAAGATCATTGCGATACAAGAGTGGCCTGAGCTTGTTACGGTAGCGGAAGTCCGGAGCTTTCTGGGGCTTGCCGGCTATTATAGGCGCTTCGTAGAGAACTTCTTGCGGATAGCGTTACCTCTCACTACTTTAACGAGGAAGGAGCATAAGTTCGTTTGGACGCCGGAGTGCGCACGAGCTTTTGAGGAGTTGAAGTGTCGGCTGACCACGACGCCTGTGCTGAGTTCTCCATGTGGGACCGAAGGCTATGAGATTTATAGTGATGCTTCGGGCAGCGGTTTAGGTTGCGTGCTACTACAACACGGAAGTGTAATAGCTTATGGCTCGAGACAGCTAAAAGTGCATGAAATGAACTATCCGGTCCATGATTTGGAGTTAGCGGCCGTGATTTTTGCCTTGAAGCTGTGGAGAACTATTTGTACGGTGTGAAGATTGATATCTACACCGATCATAGGAGCCTGAAGTATCTTATTGATCAGAAGGATCTGAATATGCGGCAGCGTAGATGGATGGAGTTCCTGGGGGACTATACATTCAAGATCCACTACGTGCCTGGTAAAGGGAATGCGGTTGTGGACGCGTTGAGTCGCCGAGCCCCAGCTTAAGCCAATTAGCTATCAGTGCATGATGAGCGGTTAGTGCGGGAGTTGGAGGCGTTGGAGATTGTTTGTGTGGACAGGCAATCAAGTGCTGAAGCAGTTCTGAATTGGACTGAAGTCCAATATGACCTGGCTGATCGTATTCGGCAGGCTTTGGATATGGATGCTCATATGAAGCAGTTCATGGTAGAGGCTTTGGATGGGTCAAATTCCCAATTCATCGTGGAGGACAGATTACTTTGGAAGGACGGTCGTCTATGCGTCCCAAGTGTGGGTAATTTGCGGGTGGAGTTGTTGTACGAGGCACACCATACCAAGTACTCGATTCACCCGGGGAGCACGAAGATGTACCGTGATGTGAAGAAACTGTTTTGGTGGCCGGGTTTGAAGAAAGATGTGGCACTCTACGTAGCGAAGTGCCAAACTTGCGCCTTGGTGAAGGCGGAGTGCCAAAAGCCGGGAGGATTTCTTAAGTCCTTGCCTATACCGGAGTGGAAATTCGATGACATCTCTATGGACTTTGTGCACGGTTTGCCAAGGTCGCAAAAGGGGAACGACGCTATTTGGGTGGTCGTGGATCGGTTAACGAAGGTGTCGCATTTCATTCCGCATAGGAAGGATGATCCGGTGGAGAAGTTGGCAAAGCTTTATGTGGATAACATAGTGCGGCTTCATGGTGTGCCCCACAGCATCGTGAGTGACCGAGATGGGCGGTTCACGTCCAATGATTGGAGGCTAGTGCAACAAATGTTGGGAACAAAGTTGAAATTCAGCACAGCCTTCCATCCGCAAACGGATGGGCAGATCGAGAGGGTCAATAGAACCATGGAAGACATGCTCCGCATGTGTGTCTTGGATTTTGGAAAGCAATGGGAAGACCATCTTTATTTGGTGGAGTTCGCTTACAACAATAGCTACCAAGCAAGTATTCAGATGGCGCCTTTCAAGGCCCTATATGGTAGAAAATGTCGCACGCCGTTGTCTTGGTTAGAAACGAGTGAGTCAAAGTTGTATAAACGATTGGAAGTGGAGGATGCTACTTCTTTGGTGAGAACCGTTCGGGAGAGGTTGCTTATCGCTCAGGACCGACAAGCGAAGTACTATAATGCCAAGCACAGGAACGTGGAGTTCGCTGTGGGCGACTATGTGTACTTAAAGATCAAGCCGTTCAAGGGTGTCTCGCGGGTGCGGCGATTGAAAAAGCTAAGCCCGAGATACCTTGGGCCGTTTGAGGTTCTGAAGCGAGTTGGTGAAGCGGCCTATTGGTTGAAGCTTTCAGTGGAGCTTGGTGGATTACATGATGTATTCCATATTTAGGTGCTTCGGAAGGCGGTGTAAGAGCCTTCGCAAGTGATCACGGTTGATCAAGTGCTGGTGGATAGTGGGTTGACGACAAAGGTCAAGCCCGTGTGGATTGAGGACTCGGAGGTCAAGCGGCTACGCAATAAAGAGATCAGGATGGTCAAGGTCCGGTGGGACAATTGCGGTCGTGAGGAACTCTCTTGGGAGCGAGAGCAGACTATGCTTGACGAGTATCCGGAGTTGTTCCGCTCAGGTACAAATTTTGGTTTTGTACATGTCTTTCCTTTATATAATTTCGTGGATGAAATTCTGTTAAGAGGGGGAGAGTTGTAACGCCCCGAAACTCAAAAGAGCGACGGGGGACGTTTTGGGCCAGTTTTGGGTTCTGGCTGCAGGCACACGGCCTGGGATACGGGCGTGTCCCAGGGCGTGTCAAGCTTGTGTCGACACTTAGCCGGGAAGTGGACATTTTGAGCTCGACATTGTGTCGAGACTAGGCACACGGCCTGCGACACGGGCGTGTCACAGGGCGTGTCGACCCGTGTCGACACTTAGCCCGCGAAGTCGACACTCTGCGTTCGACGAAGTGTCGAGACATGGCACACGGCCCGCGACACGGGCGTGTCGTAGGGCGTGTCGACCCGTGTCGACACTCGTCTCGGGGAGTCGACATTTTGCTCGACGTTGTGTCGAGACAAGGCACACGGCCTAGGACACGGGCGTGTCCAAGGCCGTGTCGTCAGGTCGACGATCTTCGCTCGACGAAGTGTCGAGTGTCAAGACCGTGTACACGGCCTGGAGCCCAGGCGTGTTGAGGTGACACGGGCAAGGACACGGGCGTGTCCTAGAACCCGTGCAGTGCTCGGGTTGTTTTCGGGGAAAAACGATCGGTGTACACGGCCGGCCACACGGCCGTGTCAGGTGGAACACGGGCGTGCTAGATCGAACACGGGCATGTTCGATGCCCGTGTGTTGTTCCAGGCGCGTCAATTTTGACGGCGAATGAGGCACACGGCCCTGGACACGGGCGTGTGCCAGGCCGTGTGCGGTCCAGATTGGGCATTTCAGTCCCGAATCAAAGCCGTTCGTTTCTTTAATTGGTGATCCAACGGCTGGGGGTTGTTCCTGATGGGATATACCCGGGATTGGGCCTTAGAAACCCTCACTTTTCATGAGTGATTGTCTTTCTAAATCTTAGAGAGAGAGAGGAGAACCAAGGAAGGAAGAAGGAGCTAGATCTGGCCATTGGAGGAGCTTCGAAGCTCCAAATCGCGAGCCGACTCCGGATCCACGGAGGCAAAGCTGGTGCAATGCTTTTCATCCGCTTACTTTTCCATGGTGCCAAAGAGGAATGCAAGGGTAACGATTCTCTTCTTGAGCATGAGTAGCTCTCCTTCTTTGCATAGGAAGCCCGCTCTCGTGAGTTTGCAGTGAGTTGGAGGCGTTCCTTCGGGTAGATATGTGAAGTCCCTGTTGTTTAGAGTCCGTAAGCGATAACGTACATAGGCATGATGTGTGAAGCCTACCCGGACATGTTGGTCTGGATCGGTGATATTGCATTGCATAATGCCGGAGAAGACTCCGTGCTATTGGTTGTTTTTCGGGTTTTCTACACGGTAGATTGCAACAGGGAGCCTTGGGGATTAACCCAAAGGTGCACCCAGAAAACTGGGCGGATACGTGATCTTGCCAACTTGGTGGCCTGAGAGCCAACTTGAACATAACCGGGTTATGTGAATTGTGATGGAAACGGGACTCGGTAGAAGTTTGACCCGCACAAATGACTTAAATTGTCGTTGCGATGTGAGCACGGGTTAGATGGAACCGTACCCGTTCTATGTCGTTCGGTTAAAGAGACCTAACGGTACGTGGCACTTGCTGTTGGCATAGATTAGGGTGTTCGGCGGTCAATGGCTTAAATTGTCGTGACTCAGGTCAAGAAGACAAAATGCTCATAGGTTTGGCCGTCAAAGTGGCGGTGGTGAGTCCGGAATGTCTATGGCTTTAATTGACGTGACATCGACCGGTTCACCGAGAATGTGCCCTGAGAGCACGGGGCGTGTGGTTGTGCGAGCCAACGTCTATGATGAAATGAATATTGTTATATATTGCTCGCTTATGCTAATGAAATGCAGGGAAGGAGCATCGCCGCCCCGAGTTGGGGGCAGGATCGTTATAATTTGGTCAACATTGCTGACCGTTGCCTTGTTTTGCCACCGTGCGGTGGTTTGTTGCTTGCAGGTGCTGCTGGACCAAGCGGTCAATAGCGGGCTAAAGCCCAAGTGCGAAGCCGGCCCTCGAAGGCCTAATTGGAAGTGTTTACTGTTTTATTCATGTATGACCGGCCTGCGTGCCGTGGTTTGTAAATCATGTAATATCAAGTGAAACATTTTGTAAGGCCTTAAGGCTTGTACTGGTGTATTTTGTATCATTCCTATTTGGTATTAGTGGACATTCATGCTTTAGTGCTGGGTTCTTTGTTACAACTTATTAATCTGCTTCCGCTAGAATGCTCTGTGTAGGACGTTTTGATTGGTTGGATGGTTTTCATGAGTAACCACCCGGTCTGTCTATAATATATGGCGTCGGGCCTCGGCCGGACCTACTGCTATATGCTATGCGACGGATAGGGGGTGTTACACGTGGACAGGAAAAACCAGACCGCAACACTTAACCAAGACTCAACTTACTGTTCATTCAGTTACTGTAGATGTGCCGGGAGGTCTATTTATAGGCAAGGTGAGGAGTTTGGTCACCACCCTAGTGAATAGAGTCACCGCCCCAGTCCGCGTGCTAACACCACCGAGTCCGCCAAGTCTGCAAAGAATTGGCCAAACTTCAAACTCGCTAGGTGCCAGGTCAAAGCCAGTCCGGCACCACGCAGACACAAAGTCAACCTGCACAACACAAGCACATCGCCAGTCCGCCCAATGCAAGTATAACACCAGTCCGCTAGTCAACACTGTACGCGGACACAGCCACAACCCATACTGCATCAGTTCGCAACTCAACACAGCACACGGACACATCCACAACCCATGCTGCATCAGTCCGCACACTGTACGCGGACAAAGCGACAGTCCGCACAGCTCGACAATAACGCCATAGCCCACCATGAGTCCACGACCAACAGGTAGTCCTCCCGGTCAACAGAGGACTCTGCGAACACTGCGAACACCATGGACGTGTCACAGAAAATGATATCCAGCAGCTCATCAAGCAACTGGCGTGAGCACGGCGGACACAGAAGACCCATACTGCCAATTAGAAGGACAGTCCGCCACAAGGATGTGAAACATCCATCACTATGGAGAGCTCGGCAAGAACCAATGCCCACCTCCAAAGCCAATCCGCAAAGGCGGACTCCGCGGACGTAAAGCAAGACCGCCACAACATCGCGGATACAAATTCAAATCCGCCCGGTTTCCCCAAGAACTGGCTAACTACAAGGCCGCAGATCAATTTGAGCACCGCCAACAGACCGCCAAACACAGTCCGCTCAGGCCGCTCCACTAGATGCCCAAGCCACTAAGACTTCCTTGGCCAAAGACCATCCAAGCCGCACACCAGGCCGCTCCATAAGAACAACCAAGCCACCAAGTCCAACCAGGCCAGGTCACCCAGGCCGCAACCATCAGTCCGCCCAGGCCGCGGACTCAGACCACTCAGGCCGCCCGGCCTACACCATCACCCACTTTCACTTCACAAATTTCAACACTCCCCGTTGAAGTGAGTTGTGGTTATCAAGCCCAGCAAGCCTCGTAATCGTTGAAATGGCACCTTCGACAGCGGCTTCGTGAAGATGTCAGCAAGATTGTTTTCACTCCGAACATGTCCGACCATTTGAGATCCCTCCAACACCTTCTCCCTTATGAAGTGGTGCTCGATCTCAATATGCTTGGTCCTTGCGTGATACACTGGATTGTTTACCAATTTGAGAGCACTCTCATTGTCACCTCGGAGCAAAGTAGGACCTTGCACTTCCTCATTAACATCCTCTATAAGCTTCCTCAACCAGATAGCTTCTCGAGCAGCCAAGGCCGAGGCCTTATACTCTGCTTCTGTAGTAGACACTGATACTAAGTCCTGTTTCTTGCTACACCATGAGATACAAACTGATCTACAAGTGAACACATAACCCAAAGTTGATCTTCGAACATCCGAGTCACCACCATAATTAACATCCGTGTATCCAAGCAAATAAAAGCCCATGTCCCTTCTATAAAGGAGTCCCATATCAGAAGTCGCCTTGACATACTTCAAGATGTTCTTTGCCACCACCAGATGAGACTTCCTTGGTTCAGCCATAAACCGACTTACTCGGCCAACATCGTAAGCAATGTCTGGCCTTGTAATCATCAGGTAGATCAAGCTCCCCACTAGAGCTCGGAACACTAAGGGATCATGAAAAATCTTTCCTTTATCTTGTCGAGCTTCAGACTAAGATCTAGAGGAGTAGAACAACTCTTTCCTTTGCCCATACCGAATCGATTCACAATGCGATCCGCATATCCTTTCTGGCAAATGAGTATCCCGCTATCCTTCCTCTCCACTTCAAGACCAATAAAGTGACAAAGCTCTCCCAAGTCATTCATCTCAAAGCGAATAGCTAGCTCAGCCTTGAGCCTAGCCACCTCCACTTCTGAATTCCCTGTGATGATCATATCATCAACATACAGAAGGACCAAGACTTGAAGCTCCCCCTTCTTCTTGATGAACAAGCTTGAATCCGTGTTGGAAACAAGATATCCGTAGAATTGAAGGTTATCTGCTATCTTCCCATACCAAGCTCTTGGAGCTTGCTTCAACCCGTAGAGAGCCTTCCTGAGCTTGCAGACATAGTCCAGATGAACTTCAGAAACAAAACCAAGTGGTTGATCCATGAAGATGTCCTTATCAATTTCTCCGTAAAGAAAAGCATTATTCACATCAAGCTGCCACATTCTCCATCCCTTGCAAGCAGCCAAGGCGATCACCACCCGAACCGAAGTCATCTTTACAACTGGACTAAATGTCTCCTCATAGTCTTCTCCATACTGTTATGAGAATCCTCGAGCAATAAGGTGAGCTTTGTATCTATCAATGCTCCCATCAGCCTTCTTTTTCAACTTGAACACCCACTTGCAAGTCACTGGAGTAATTCCATCAACCTTGGGCACAAGGTCCCAGGTTTCATTCTTCTTGAGAGCAGCAATCTCCTCCTTCATGGCATCTTCCCACTCCTTGACTCCTGTGGCCTCATTGAAGTTTGCAGGCTCTCGCTCATCCAGAGGACCTACAAAAAGTAGGAGACAAAACTCACTACATTCCCATCACAGTATCGAGTTGGTGGCTTAATGACCCTTTTGATCTCTGAAGGGTCTGCTCCTTGCTCACCACCTCCGTTGCTTCTTCAGGCTCAGCTCCATTCCCGGGCAGACTTTGAGCAATGCTCCCCCTGCTTCCTGAACCAGAAGCCTCTGCCACAGAGCTTGAAATAACATGAGCTGCTGGTGATACATCAAGCTCCTCTTCCAGAACTTCAGCAGCCACCTTCTACTCTCCATCAACCTTGCTCTCTGGTAGCTCAACCGAGCCTTCTCCATATGACATCAGTTCATCAAATACCACATCACTTGATATAACAAACTTCTTCATCGCAGGATCCATGCACTTCCATCCCTTCTTCTGCTATCATAGCCAACAAATACAAGCTTCCTTGCCTTTGCATCAAGCTTTGTCCTTGAAGCATCTGGGACATGCACATAGCAAGTTGATCCAAACACTCGAAGGTGTTCCACGCTTGGCTTCTCCTTCAGCAACATCTCAAAGGGAGACTTCATGTTGATCGGACTGAGCGGCATCCGATTGATGACATAAGAAGCACAAGACATCCCCTCTGCCCAGAATGACCTAGGAATGTCTTTCGTATGAAGCCAACACTTGCAGGTTTCTGTCAGATGACGGATCTTCCGCTCCGCTACTCCATTTTGTTGTGGAGTATGAGCACAAGTAAGCTCTCTTTGGATCCCGTGCTTCCTGCAGAAGTTAGAAAATTCGGAGGAGATAAACTCACCACCGTTGTCTGATCTAAACTTCTTGATCCACAAGCCAAGCCGGCCCTCCACTAGCTCCTTGAACTCCATAAAAACTGGAAAGCTTCCGACTTCTCCTTCAAGAAATATACCAAAGTGTATCTTGAGTAGTCATCAATCAGAACAAGCATGTATCTGCTCCCACCAAGGCTAGTAGTGACAGTTGGTCCCATCAAGTCACCATAGATACACTCCAATGGTCTCTAGCTCCTTAATTGTGATTTATCAAATGGAAGGCGATGAGCCTTACCGTACTGACACCCCGCACAAACGTGACCATCGCCAAAGGAAGATAGCTTAGGCAAGCCTCTTACAAAGCTCCTATTTACCATAGCTTTCAACTTATCCATTCCTACATGCCCCAGCCTCTCATGCCATATAGTAGCGCTATCATTAGCCCTCATCCGATCAACATAAGAGTTTGTTTCAAGAACAAACAAGTTCTTAACTCTTCTCCCAACATGAGCATATAAGCCTTTA